>UCOM01000458.1:0-79282 GCA_900474385.1 Ormyrus pomaceus
GGCGGGTGCAGCCCGAGGCCCAGCCCGAGTGCGGCCCGTTGGCGCTGCTGCTGCTGCTGCTGCTGCTGTTGTTGCTGCTGCTGCTGCTGTTGTTGCTGCTGCTGCCGCTGCTGCTGCTGCTGCTGCTGCTGGCGCTGACGCTGCTGGCCCTGGGCCTCGCCGTTCTATTCCGAGTCTTGCTGCATTTTGGCGTGGCCGTTGTTGGCCGAGGTGGACGACGAGCTGCCTCCGCTGGTCGGGGGGAAGCTGGTGGGTATGGTGCGCGACGACGAGAAGCACAGTTTCATTATGTACGGGAACTTGCCATCTGGAAATAATTCACGCTTTTCAATTACTTTACTCTTTCTCTGCATCGATCTTTTATTCAAACTGAATAATTCAAAATTGAATTGTAAATTAAGTTTGCTTTCAGAATTCTCCGCGTTAGTTTATTAATCAATGCCGTTTCAATTCACGAACAAATTGATTTTCGGATTTCGAATGAATTTTTATGCAAATTTATTTGTATTAATGGGGCTGATGTTGTAAAGCAAGAAACGCACATTAATTTCGCACATAATGAGGAAATATTGTAGAAAGAGATAAAAATGACGAAAGGGAATGCTCACTGCTGTTCTCGAGCGCTGTATGGTTACACTCCATGATGGCGGCAACGGCAACGCCGACGCTGCTGAACTCGATGAGGCCAGAGGAGGAGCGCTCGGATTTGAGCGGAAAGAGTTTGATGGTGGTGGGCGCCTCGATACCGTGCTCAACGAAAACTCGATTGACCGTCTCCTCGGTAAGATCCGGCGGCGTGTTGAAGAAGTGAACGATCTTCGATGGCGGCTGTATTCGGTTCTTGTTCGCCATCGCTGGGTTCAAGAACCTGTTGTTCTTGCTGCCGGTGAAGTCCTTAAAGCTTGGCGTCTTGTCGGGCAAGACGTAGGGGTTGGTGACATCCGAGAGGAAGGCCTGCTTTGAGAAGCCCAACTGTAGCTTGCCGTCCTGGCCGATGGTGACGTTGTTGAGGTTCTGCAGGCAGCGCTCGACGGCGATGCTGTCGCCCATCTGGATCATGGCGCAGCCCTCCTTGGTCTTGAGGAACTTGACCTTGGTGACGTTGCCGTACAGGCAGAAGAGGTTGAAGAGTTTATCGGTATTGACCTTGTCGGGCTGGAGCCCGTAGACCATCATAACGGATCCCTGCGTGCTCGTCGGTGGACTCTGACCGAGAGCCGGAACGTAGCCTGGCCGCGGTGGTGTGGGGTGAAGGGGCTCGCGACCTGCGAACTCTGCCGCGGACTTGAGGCCGTAACGTTCGACATACGGTTCCGCGTAGGCCGCCGGTCCGTTGAAACTGTCCTCGTATCTGTCGTGTGCGCCGGCGCCCGCACCGAACTGCACACCACCCGCCGCTACCGTTGATCCTGCTCGAACATCTTGGATTAGTTCAAAACAGAAACACGAATCAAATACTTTTCTCGAAATTTCGGCTTTGGACATAATGGTCATTCGGGCTGAAATGGTAATGCGAGGGGCTTTCTGTTTTCTATTAAGTAATCTCTCCACTCTGAGTACTTTCAAGTGCGTATCAAGAGCTGTTGCGATTAGATATCTCTGCTCTTTATGTTTGTATTTTTATATTGAGAAATGAGCATGCAAACAGTTGTGTTTAAAAGTATCAAATGATAAAATACAATTTATGTAATTATTGAACGCGACAGGCTTTAAATTAATTAATCTTTCCCCTTATCTTTGGTCGGCAATAACGTTGTTTGTTTCTTGCATTATTCAATAATAATTAAGCGAACTGAGAAGAGAAAACCTCTGGTAAAATCGCGCAGCGAGACGATAATTTCAAATAAAAACTACTACCATATTAAACAAAATAAACAAAGATGATAATACAATTTTTTAATAAAAACATGGTTTTTAATTTACTTTTTAATAACGGCAATGATTGCATTGCTCCAGCATTAAGTGGAAAAAGATTTCATAGTGAGTTTATACGGTCTCGTTATAGCGGAATAAAAACCAATTTCTTTTTACAAAATGCACTGACTGCACATGCGAGAAACCTCTTTCTAAAGAATTTCCGCTCCAGTTATTGGTCTTTTCGAAAAGCATAAACCTTGCTTGGGACTGATTAAAAAAAGAAAAAAAGCAGCTCCAAAGGAAGGCAAATACAAGCATGATTAAACAGAAAACTCCTCCGATACGTCCTGGGGGGGCAAAAGTTTGAATGACCATTATCCGGTTCTCGGAGTCGTCGTGCTCCGTTGTTATCCTCGTCGCCTAACGACTTACCGTACGGCTGGGGAGCGGCTCCGTAGCGCGGCTCGGCCAGGAGCGGTGCGGGTCTTCCATTCCCGGTGGCGTCGTTCTTGTGCGCACCTGCAAAACCAAAGCATTCGACGTTAGGCCGGAGAGCGGTGAGAGAGCGAGAGAGCGAGAGAGAGAGAGGCGGCCGGAGGGGGGGAGTGAAAACGGATGATGCCGAGGTCGAGCGCGCGCGGGGGCTGTATCGACCTCGGCGGCGGCGGCGGCGGCGGCAGCGGCAGCGGCGACGCCACGCAGACTACAAGTGCGCACCCCCATAGCGCCCTGCCCTTTCCCCCCTTCCTCCTGTATGCCTTTTTCTCTCGCTCGCTGAGAGAGAGATAGAGAGAGAGAGAGAGAGAGAGAGAGAGGTGCAATTGATTGCTTCGAGAGCTTATTTGTCAGGACGCCGAGAGCAGCTCTGTCTTTCTCTCCGTTCGTTTGCCGGCCTAAGTGTCTCTTTAATGTTGCAACGCTGAAAATGCCCAGATTTGGGGAATAGCTTTTTCATCGGGGGGGAATCGATTGACAAGTATCGCTTTACAACTTGAGAAATTCACCTTTTCCTTGTACTTTTAATGGCAAAACTAAATTACTGCGCTCCGATTTCGCATTTGGATTTAAAATGAAAGAGACTCGGGTACAAAAACGCGTTTCAATTTTATTATTTAACTTGGATTGGCGTCTCCTGGATTGGACGGTTACTTCTGTATGGATTACCGCAATTGAACAGCGTTTTCGAATTTAAAAAGAAATCTGGAAAATTTTCCCAAGCCAAAGAGATATGATACTCGGTCAAAAAGAATAAACTCAAAGAGTATAAAAGGCGAAAAAAGGAGGTTGAGCGTTTGCTTGAATTAAATTCAATTTCGTTTTAATCTCGGAAGTAATTTTTTTCAACGCGCGACGTAGAGTTAAACTACGTAAGAGGTTTTACCCTCCTTGCTGGTCCTGACTTCAAAAATAACTTTACGGTCAATAATTTAGTTTTGAAAAACAGAAACGTTACACTAGGAAACTAGTATCTAACTTAAATTGCTGGGCGCCTGATTTGATTCCGCCGAGGTGATTGAAGTAATCTAGTCGCATACAGTTTCGAGCAATTAAACGGTAAATCCTAATGTTACAAGTTTACAGATTTAAAAAACAGTAAATTTGTTCAGTGATAATACGAAATAAATGGTTTACTAAATTTTTTCAGGCACTTGAAATTTTGTAGATAAAAAGGTTGTACATACAATTCAAAGTAATAGTTTTATTTGCCCTGACACTTTTGTTTAACACTATTTCTTACTCTCAAGTTCTACAAATAAGAGTTTGCTTAGAGTAGCTAAATTAATTCCGCAAATCCTTTATTTGCTTTTTTTTCAGGTTAACGCAACTTTACTATTTGTCTTGCGTGCTGCCTTCTCGTAACGTTTCCAAGGCACAGTTTCTTTTCAAAACGATATAGAGTCATGCTAGTTTGGTTAAAATAGAAGCATTATTTACTCAAAACTGAAAAAAAAGAACATCATGGTATAAAGTTGAGCGTGGAAAGTATATATATATATATATAAAATGGGTCTGTTTGACGATAGACAGACAGGTAGGCAGACAGTAATATATCAGGTGGAGAGAAGTGAGCGAGACAGAGAAGTCGTCGCTGAGCTTGTAGACTTGGATCGCTGTGCAGAGTCGAACGGTAAGTGATGTATCGTTGAGCTGGTTATTGAGTAGTAGTAGTAAGAATAATTGATGAGTGAATGATAACTCTGTTACTTGGTGTACTTTTTTTTTTTTTTTTTTTTTTTTTATGGATCATCACATACTGGACTTGACTTACCGCTGGTCGTGTGGCCTCGGGGCCAAGTTCGCTTTAAAGTAGCAGGGAGAGACAATGCGGGGCGGGCACAATTGCGGACGAGGAGAGCTCTGCGTGAGAGCGAGAAAGCACGAGTTTAATTCTCTCTCTCTCTCTCTCTCCCTCTCTCCCTCTTTCTCTTTCGCCTCCCTCTCACTTTCCTTAGCCTTTTCCAATTCCGTTTCCTGTCCGTCGCTTCTGAATTCCGTCTGATCACCTCATGTCAACAACTGAGATGGCTGCATCTGCACACAGACAAACATTCCAACATAACACCTCTTTCCTCCCACTTGCCTTTTGCGCATTGATTCTCGCTTTGATTCTCTCTTCGAAACCTTCGAGCGCAACAAGAAAAACAGAGATTAAAAGTGCTTGTTAGTCAGCCTCGAGTCCTTTAATACTTGTGGATGTTGTTGCTGTTGTTGTTGTTGTTGTTGTTATTGTTGTTGTTGATGTTGTTATTGTCGATGTTGTGTTGTTCGTGTTGTGATTAGAAGCGAGAGGAAAGATTATTCGCTAGTCGTGTATATTTTACTCTGACGGGAACTCGGATGGTACCCCACTCACGTTCACATTTGGTGCATAGCATTTAGTGTACATTATCTATATATATAAATCTATATACAAGACTTAGTTAATTTGTAAGATATATATTTTGGCATTCACTCGGGATCAGTGGTCTACTGAATGTTTGTCTGTGAGAGTGCATTGGTAGCCCTTTTGCAGAGAGAAAAGAAACATTCGTTGACATTAAACAATCTCTCGGATGTAATACAAACTAGGTTTTTTCAAAAAAAGGCGAGAGCGAGTTGCTTGCTTGGCTTCGAGGCTCCGAGCAGCGGAGACATATACAGTATTCTACACACACATTACAAAATATATAATACTTAAAGTCTAAAGACAGGGTGCGCTTTATCGGACAAACTTGCTTGATTAGCTGATATAGTATATATATCTTTGTGGATGAGAGGTTGTCACATTGATTCTGCAACGAGTTCGTTTCACAAATGACAGTCCATACGTACATAGATATGCAGATAAGGAAGAAGACAAAGGAGGCTGTAAACAATCATTGATGCGTCTGCCCTTTCAATAGTTTGAAAATCGGCACATACTCCGGAATCAATGACTGATTACTCTGCTTAAAATACATAACATACTGAAAGTGGGCGCAGTGTAACCTCTCTTTTTGCTTTCTCTTCCTGCGTTTGGCTTTCGAGCTCGGCGAGATCACAAAAGAAAGGGAAATAATAAGGGATCGAGACTGGCAGGAGAAGGAGTCACTGCTTAAACGAAGAAATAAGAAAAAAATCAAATGATATATACTGTGCAGGCAGTGGCAGAAAGATCGAGAAGGTAAAGAAGGAAGCTTTTCTTTCGCTTTAGCTTTCAGATAGCTGGATGCGCGCTATTTTAATTCAGCTGATTAAAATAACGTCGATTCGGCATCTCATTTGCAAGCCTTGACTCTCGGGAAAGTAAACGAAAAGTGAAACAGAGCTGGGTTTTATATTAGAATAACGTATCTGCCGGGGGGGAAGCAAACGGAAATTAAAAAACTGCAAAGAAGCGAGCGAAATTCACAATCTTGCAAAGGATTTTTTATATATATATATATGTGTATATATATAAAATAAAGCATGACAATGCAGACCAACTGATTTATCGTTTTGTTGCCAAATCGAGTAAGATCGAAATAAACAAAAGCAAAATTGGAGACATCGATTTACAATGACGTACATCTCGATGCTCGAGAGCCGGAAGGGCGCTTCTCGAAAAAGCGCCCTTCGTCGCTCTCGACGTCGTTTTTACAATCTGGTATAATTGTTTCTTTCAGGTAGACAAACATTACAGGAAGACAAGAGTTGTGCTCGGAGCCAGGTGTGTTGTAAGGTATGCACTTAAGACACATGTCGATATATAACGGCTCGTTCCGGTGATTAAGATCTACATGTGATATATACGCAATGACGTGGCTGTTCGGATCCTTCCGACGAGTCGTGTTCGTTGTGTCGTGACCTTCATCGATTTTCCAGTCGTGTATTTTGGGTATATTTATTTCCCGGCATGTAGTACATGTACCTGTTAGATTCTTGCCTCGATCGGGGGGGTTAAGTTTGCCCCTTTAAATGTGTGATTAGATGCTGCGCAAGCAGACCCTGTATGAATGTCGACTCTTCGGCGGTTCTTCGGGTTTTTTTTCTCTCTAGGTAACATCAGATTTTTCTTTTTTTTTTTTTAGTCGCATGCGATGTGGTGCAGTATTATGTATTCACAGAAATAACAATCACAGTACATTTAGTCGAATATGACGTAAAGTTGTTTTCGTGGATTAATGATCATTTCTCTGGGTCTGTTAAAAGTACGTGCATCAAACCAATTTAATAATTAGACTCGAAAGGTAACAAAATCTTGCTCAATATTTATATTTATACTTAAGGAAGGTACACATGTAGACTTTATTTAAGGAAATTGATCGTTTTGCTAAAAGTATTTTTGATAAATCACTTTTCGCAATGACAGAACGAAAGCAGTCAAACAATCAATTTCCTTAAACGAAACTCTTAATTTTGGTAGGCGTCTCATGCATTTATTTAGTTGGAACAAAAAAGCTGCAGGCACCTAGTTTATAACAAGAGAACAGAGCGTCGTCCCGACGAAACTTTTAATCGCGGAATGCTTTCCTATATATCGACACAAAGCCTTCGCGTCGCTCGTCGAGTGAAAATAAAAAAAAAAAAAGGCTCCGTTAATGATTTCATCTCGGGAGGGCAGACAGGAGAAAAGTAATTGGATTAGCATAGTCGTACGAAGCGACGCCGAAACTGTCCCGCGGGCAATCTAACTTTATAACTCGGGAGGCTTTACTGCTCGCGCGCGTTTACGATAACGAAGTTTAAAGGTGCAGGTATATACACCGGCTCGAGTCATTTCTCGATAAACGATCGATTTCAATGGCGGCCAACAACACGGTAACAACGCGCGCGATTCTTGACGAAGAGGCTTTTTAAAACGAGCCGCGAGGCTTGGGCTTTTATGCGCCGAGTTCCTTAAAGGAGATTGGCCGAGAGGTCAGGGTGACCGGAGGAGTTGATGGAAAATTAATGTGTAATAAGCTACTTTGATGGAGGCACTTTGAGGCTGTGAGTAACGTCTGGATTCAACGCCGGCTATTTGAGAGTCTTATTAGAGGCTTATGCGGCAGTATCTAAATGCTTCGTACTGGCTGATAATAATGAAATTGAGGGCGACGAGCCAATTCTTAACCTCAAAACTGGTTAAGGAGTAGCTGGGCGATTGCACCGGAGAAGGCAGGCGATCGTAAATATCGTGCTTTTCGATAAATCGGTAGCTTGGGTAAACATCCATCTGACTTTTATGAGAATTTATGCGTTTCAGTCGAGAAAAAAAATTTAGAAAAAAGAAGACCGAGTGCATATAGTATAGAGTCGTTCAAAAACTTTAATCCACTTTGAAAAATATAGGTCACCGAAGGTTCCGCCAAAATCATTCGACTTTAAATCTTAAAAAAACTAACGCAAACTGCCGAAATCAGCGGTAAATCTCGATTTCGCGCCATAAATTCGAAAAATTAATATAACCATATCGAGCGAAAAATTGCCCAGTCCTCGAGAGCTTTTAAAAAATGGCCACGGCCGCCGTTACAAATTGCTTCGACAGGCGCCGGTTGATTTGTGGGGATCGCAAGATGATCGCTCCGGGCCAGCGGCGATGAATTTGATTGGTCGATAAAAGTAAACATCCTCGCGCAAAACGGCCAGCAAACAGATATATAGGAAAACGGTTGGCGGGCGTGTCCGAGTGTTCTGCCTCCTCATCCTCGGGAAAGTCCCGCCCAGAGAGCTCGAAAACGCGCGCTCACCTCTTGCCAAATCATTTATACTCGGCCGGGCCGTTTTAATCAGTCGGCGTCCTAATCTTTCCTAAGCGCATCGGATTCGGTGCAATTTTTTACAACGGACACGAGCTCGTTACTCTCCCTGCAAAGAGAGACGGACGGAGAAAGAGAGAGAGAGAGAGAGATGAAATAATAGTTGGAAATAGCAGTGGCCAGACGCTATTCGAGCAATCAATCATTGCGAAGAATGAGAGACGTCGCGGAGAAGCTGCGTGAAATCTGGCGTCAAGTCTGCTAGAGAGAGAGAGAGAGAGGAACGAAAGAAGGGCCGCTCATTCTAATTCCTGCGTTCTAATCGTCGGGCTGAGCGACGGAAATAAATGCCTTATTGTTGTACCGCGGGCCTCTCCGCCGCTCGACATGGAACGTTGACGAATTAATCAACGACTCGTGAGAGGCGACGCGACTGGATTTTAAGCTCGATTCAATGGCTAATTTCACCGCTAATTTCACGAGGGGCCACTCGCTCCTCTTTGCGCTTTTTATTTAAAAGGCGAGGTATATTATTGGGAGGCAAAGATACTTTGGCCGTCGCGACGAGTTCGTTAAAAATCGTTCGCGCACGACGGAGCCGCGATCGTCCGCGATTTCGGCGCGCGTTTAATTAAGGAATGCGTTCTTCGAATGCCGCTTCGTCTGCCTCGACTCGTCGGTTTAGGAAAGCACTCTCTCGGTTTTCTCCGTGATTTATAAGTGCCTGCAGCTCGGGGAGATTCGATTAGTTCCTCGGGCTTTTCCACGGCTTTACATAACACGCAAACTCGGCTGCAGTCTCGGATATTAAAATTCGGTTGTTGAAAGTGTGCTAATATGTCTTTAGGAAGTACATGCGTTTCTTTTTCTACTCGGTTGTTAAGTAGTAACAATAAAAACTTCTTCCTTTCGTGATAAATCAATCGAGATGATACAGTGTTACACATGTCATGATTTCAAAGTATGGATTCTTGATGAACAGAGATGTCGTTGGTGTTAATCGTTCGGTCGTAATAAATAAGTCTTATAGACGAAATTTCGTGATGATACATGTGAGATTGTAGTTATATATCGATCGTAAAAACTTGCTCGGACCTTCAGAGTTGAACGGTACGGCGCGGCGTGTCTTTCGCACCTGCTTTCAACGCCGATGGAATTGAGAATAGGCGAGTATTTTTAAAATATCGCGCTAGACAAACTTTTTTTGGACGCGCCTCCGTTCAACTCTGACAATACACAGTTAAAAGTAGCTTAGGGACTAATGCATGACAACTCACCTAATCCTGGTGTCGTGTAATCCCAACTTTCCGAATCATTTTTGTAGACGTTCAGTTTTGTTGGCTGTAAGAACAGAAAATTTAGTCAATTAATCGATTTTGCTTACCAAACTGTATTATATATATTATTAAATTGCTACTGAGTTTGTCAACTTGAGACGTCGACGATTCGATCGCGAGACCGAGAGCTCAATAATATTTATGAAAGCGAGTCGGATTAGATATTAAAGCGCCGAGTCTCTCTCCCGTCGGTAATAAAATTGCAAGAAGGGAACGTCGTCGCTCGTGAGCCGAATGTCGAAGTTCTCGAAGGCTGCCCGTCTTTTGAATAGAATAAGAGACGGGGAGGGCGAGAGAGTAAGCTTGTGAGCGAATGCAAATGCGCCACTACGTAAACACCGTCAAACGGCTGTCGGCGCACCTTATATTTCATGATCTAGAAACCCTTTTCGCTCCTCCTCCCCAGAGGGCTTCCGTAAAACCGACTTTATTCTCCTTTTATTGAATGCATTACACCTCGGCGAGGGGGCCGCTTTCTAAATCATTTTTTACGACCGTCGATGAATTGACAATCCCGACTTCGTAGCTCGAGGTATTTTGCATTTTTCACTGTTTAGAAAATGCAGTTTTCGCAGCAGATCGCAAAGAGCGTAAAAACGCTCGTTAAACGCGGGCAACAAGGCCGCACATCTCGGAATCACGCAATCCGGCAATTTATTACGAGATTACACGGCTCCTCTCAATCCTTTTAGAGTGGAGGAAAAGTTTGTTGGAAGAAAAGAAGTTGGGCCGCAGTGCGATGAATAAGGCAGCACCCAAAGAGAGTAGAAAAGAGGCGCAGGGAGCATCAGGTAAGAACACGCCGGGTTTGACTGTGGCGCATAAGCAGATCGCGGAAGACCCGCAAGCGTAATCTTCTTTTGAACCGTTGTACTTAAGCAAACAACTAACGGCTATATTGCACTCTTTCCAGTGGAGAGACAACTTTTTCAGAGAAAAAAAGAAATCGCAGTAATGCGTGGCGCAACCTTTTTCCTCGGGTTTCGCGGAACTTTTTCAATTAAGCTGTAATACAGTATTTTTCTAAATGAAATCGTTGCGAGGAACGTTGAATATTCTTGATAATTTCTCGCTCTTACACGGTATTAAAATTTCTTCAAAGGAAGGCAGGCTCGCGGAAAAGCTACCTTGAGATGGAAAATATTATTAGAATTTTCGTGAAAGGAACAAAATATTCCGCTGAAAGTTCGCAAAGGTTCAAACTAACGGATTTTGCAAAATAACGTCGAAAGACGTCTTCCATTCCGGCGAAAAGAGGTGCAAACTTTTTAATAAAAATATTTTTCAACCGGATTTATCTCGCAAACCAGGCAAATTCAATATACAATTTTTAAATTTAAAAACTCAAACTAAATGCAAGAATATCAAAACTGAATGACGATTCGTATCCATAGATACTAAACCAACTTAACCCAGCAATCTCGACGCGATGAAAGTCAAGTGAATAATACTCTCGGAAAAGCAGCAGCATCGATTTCTGGAGATAATAAGCTTCTCCTAGCTGGGGGCCTCGGGTGTAAGGGAAAAAGGTGTATCGAGTTACTCCCGATCGAAGAAAGGAGAGCCGAGCTTAGCAAGAGCCAATGTTTTGATTCATCCCGCAGCACTTAGCGAGCCTCATCGAAATAGCATACCGTTGTCGTTGCACCTGTCGCGCGCGAGCTCGTTTATACGCACCGCTGGCATGCGCAAGAGGAATTTATAATGACAGCAAAGCGCTGCTCGCTTCTCTCGGACGTTGTGTAATTTAAGGACAAGGGACCGTCGGACGTCAAAGGCGCCTTTATGACCGACCGCTCGAATTATGTTGTATTGTTTGATCGATGCGAGGCTCCTCTTTTAATTAGCGAAATCAGAGCACAACGTACACGGAGAGAATTATCGCTGAAAAATTACCCCCCAAATCAGACTAACGGCAGGACAATGCAATGTTCTGGATGATATTTACGCTGAGAGAAATTATTGTGTTAAAATTACTATTATCCTCGGTAATACTTCACAAGTTAAGAATATTTACCGGTTATTTCATAAATTTTACTATTTAATTTTTCAAATCAAAATTGTTTCTGTTTACAGCAGTGATTTATAATATTTTCGGCTCTCAGCCATTCCTCTTTATTTTGTACTAACTCTGTCGTCTAATATACCTCTGTATTAATGTATTTCAAGGTTCGAAAATCCTCGTCGCCAATTGTGCTACCTTACGATTACATGTTTTCGTAGAGTAAATAATAACTACTTTAAATGCAAAGATGTTTTTTATAAATAAATTTTATTTAATTATTTAATTAATATTTTACAATCTTTTCCGTAATTAGACAACCAACTGCTTCGAGATATAAAACAAAACTAAAACTATTAATTAATTTTCATAAATATAAAACTCGTTGCTTAGTGACAACTTCGATAGGTCTCCACAGTAGATATCCTTGCAAGTACTGAATATTTCTTTGAGGATACTGTTTACTCAGTTTTTGAGTAAAAATTCGGCTGATGATTCATTTATTTTTTCGGCTAATTTTTAATCCGAATTTCGAATTTTGCGAAAATTCTCTCCGTGTAGAAATTTGCAGCAGTGAAAAGTTTCTTTCGCCGCGGCGGCTGCACCGCGAGAATGTAGTTTAAACTCGTTACTCGGTCGCACGTAAAAATGACTCTGTTCTCGCGGATTAAGCGCACCCTTTGTCGCCTAATCCGAGTACGAACCTTTTCCTCCCGCTTTTATTTCGAAAAAACGCGCGAATCAGACAGATCCCCGTTAATGTAAGCGTCTTTGATTAAAGTTATTGGAGATTGCGCTCGTGTTTAAAGCTCTATATTTTCCCGGGATGTAAGTAAGCACTCTCACACAAACTATAATAAAGCTCGAGATCTCGGGGAGAGTTTATTTTACGAGGTGGCCGAGAACGAGCTGCGAGTATGGCGAAACTTGGGCGAAGAGGAGACAACCGACAGAGACAAAAGGTAAACAGGCCGTAAAGTTTGGTTAAGCGTCCTAAGAAGCGCAGAAGCGCCCGAGTCCGCGGCGGCGGCTACGGCAGCTGGCCGGTAGGTGTGCGTGACGTCAAGGAGAGTCAAGCCGGCGCACAATGGCCTACTCCGCGCAGTCGAACTCATTACAAGCGGCGAAGACAAAATGCAGATGTCGTAAACGTCGCGGCGACGTGAATTTACGCCGAATCCCCCCGAAGAAGCGACGATCGGAAACCCGTGGAAACGGCCGGCGGAAAATCGCGTATACCCCTCGGCGCGTGGAAACGACAGCCCCGCTAATTTAGACCCGCGAGCTTACATTTCCAATTAACCTGATTAGAGAGCTAGCCGGCGGCGCGGCGCGTATCTATAAATTGGCTCGATTTATTTTCGCGCCCGAGTACTCGAGTTATCGAGCGGCTAATGGCTTTTTACAGCCATCGATCGCCCGCAAGGAGAGTTGCGCAAACTTTCAATAATACGGGCGGCTGCCGCGCGCCCGATTTTCCACCCGCGCGCGGTAAATACCGGGCTCTTGATAAACTGCCGGCCGAGAGAGCTGGGGTCCGATTTATTTCCGCGCACCGACGCGCGCGGATTCTGCCGACTTAATTCGACAAACACTTAGCGGGCCTATTATGACATTTGGCACGAAATCGGCAGCGGAAGTGAGAGATCCCCCCCGCCGTCCGACGCGCGCGACTTCTATTCTCGTTCCAGTGGCCGTCTATTATCCCACCTGAAAGCCGAGCGCGCACCGCGCGCGGCATTCCTGCTCCCCGATCGTATTTACACCTCGATAAGTCTTGTATATTTTCATTGTTTTATCGATTCGTTTCGCGCCGCGCGCCGCTAATTGCTCGTTGATAATCCGTGCTTCCGCGCGTTTTTAGCTTCTAATGCGATTAATCGCTTCGTATTCCGCGAAAATTCATTTCGCTCCGGAATGAAGGTACTAAGGCTCCGGCGTAATTAAAGAGGGGAGTCGACGATTTGAAATGACGAGTGAGCCGGAGGGATTTAAATTAGTATTGCTAAAATAACAGTTCGAAGAATCTTGGGAAAACAAAAAGTGACACATCTCGCCTGTGTTTTTGCTCTCGAGAGTCCGGAGATTTCGGGGGGACGAAGCAAATGAAGTAACGCTTAATTTAGCACGTTATCGCGATGTAACGCGCGGGCCTGAGCTAATTGCGCGAGGCGACGATCGCGCTAACGTTTTTTTTCTTTTTTTTTTTTTAGAAAACAGCTGTAAAGTTCGATTAAATTATGCTAAAAGTAGGTTTCTCGAGCCGCGAGCCAAGAAGGAGACAACATTGTTTATTATATATAGGGCATTTATATATTCGACTCAGCGATTTTTCACCCGTCTCTATTTTCGTATGGTTAATCAGGTGCTTGACGAAAGCTATAACGGCTCATTACAATGATTCATTAATGATCTTCGCGGGAAAAGCCATCGATATAATACTGAAAATAGATGATTGAGAAGCGATTGGCTAATCTCGCTTGGCTTTGCAAAAATGGAGCAGAGTCGGTGGGCTTTATTCCCTCGGTAATCATCCGATACGCGATCGATAAGTATATTCGACAAAAGTCGAATTATCGACTGGTGGCTTGCAGCGCCCGCGGAATCCGGTCCATTTATAAAGAGCGAGAAGAAAAAGTAGGAAAGGAATTGCGGGAGAAAAGGATTGCGGTTCCCAACCGGATTAATCGATCGGCGGGTCCGAATGTTCATTAAAGACCGGAGCACTAAAAACGAGCCGCCGAATCGCGAGAAATTGAACGAAGCGATTCGCCGGCAATAAGTAGAAAATTATCAAACGCGTATGATATTAACCCGGCGCCAATTTCACAAATTAACCCGTAAGCATATTAATGCCCGCGGGGCCGATTAATCGTAAAATTAACTCGCGACTCTAATAAGGTCTAAAATATCGGCGGCTGGCTCTATTATATGCGCGTGCAGGTAGAGGAGTAAAATCGAAGTTGGCATCTAAAGTCGACGGCCATGTGAGGTAAAGAGCGATAAATTTTGACGTTCCACAATTAGGCGGCCATGTCGAGTGCAATTAAACGGCTGAATTTAATCGGTCAGAGAGCCGTGTGGCTCTCGCGCATTCAGCGACATTATATGCCGCTCGTTAAGACTTTAGCATGGCTCTATACGCACAAACGGTGACCGCGCCCTTTAAACGATCGGCTCCGAGGAGCGGGAATATCTTTTTGCTCTCGCTCCCTTTACCAATTGCCGACGTGGGACACGAGTCTTATTTTCAATTAGTGGAACTTTGTCGGGGAAGACGGATGGGCTAGAAAATTTAATTAAACTCGCTCAAAAATTAAACGATGAAAATGGAGGGGGGGGGGGGGATCGCAGAAAATGCCTCGACGCGGACTCTCTGCGTTTCAAGGCTAAGTGATTCCATTTTTAGCGGTGCAAAAGAATTCCGAAAATCGTTTCGCCGGCCGCTCAAAACCCGAGACCTTTTTTCGAGCATTAGCCGAACGAATTGGCAATTTGCTCCTCGGAAAACGAGTTCCAGTGTATTTCACCGACTGTATAATTCTCTCTGATTTAAAACCGAAAACGCTCTCTCCCTCTCCCAACTTGCTTCCTCGCCTAATAATTCGACGGAAAATCGAGTGAATCGCGCCAAACGAAGACGAACCCGAAAAAAAAGGAAGCGAGAATAAGCGGGGCGAGAAAGTTGAGCGGGGGGAGGGGTTCAAAATTGATCGTTAGTGGCCCGCTTCGTAGGCAGAATTTCGAACGGCGCGCCGACACTTGAATAGAAATTCCTGCTAAAATGCGTGCGGTGTGCCGAGGGACTCGCTCGAGGCCTTGCATGTTAATTCCTCCCACCTATATGTAAGTACAGCTAAATATATTTGGGACGTTAAAGCAAGGGGAGAAATGTGGGTCGCTCGCGCTTACAAGAGTTTTTCCCGTTATTACACAGACCTTATTCATTATCCAGAACGGGGAGGCTGCACCGGATTCAGATTTCGACCTCTCCCTCTCTCGTGTGCCGCTGCACTTTTGCTGCCGCGGGATAATGAACATTATTAATTTTGCACGCGAAACTAAATATGGGAGAAATTTTCTGCCCGTAATAGTATAATTTATTCAAAAATAAGGATATGCTTTACGCTACGATTTGTTTATTTGTATACGATGGTGAAATGAAAGCTTTTCCCCCCCGTTGCCAAGGAATATAATAATTTTACGTTCTACTTTCAGCTTACTGAATATAATATTAAATAACTAGAAATTATGCAAGCGATTACTTCTGATTATGCAAGTAGATGTAAATTTATGGCTTTCAGCACGTACTTGCATTAAAGTCGTTAGTTTTTCCAGTAAGGAAAAAAAACCAGTTTTTTTTTTTTTTTTTAAAGAACCGTCACTTCGAAAAGATGCTGCGAACATTTCTTCAATAAAAGAATTTCATTCCCGAATGAAAGCACCGACTACAAATTGCCGATCGTTACTTCTAAGCAAACTCGTATATAGAAGCAGGAGCTGTCAGCGGCAGAAAACAGTCCTCGAAACAGTATATATAAGCAATACAAGTGCAGATACAATCCCACTCGAGTCGTTAACCCAACGTCAATTAACGGGCCACGTTATTAAATTGGCCAGACTCTTTTCACGGGGCGGCGTTCCAGGGCCGGAATTCTCCCTCCTCCTTTCTCGGAAACGTCCAAAGAAACGCCTGTACCTCTCTCGGAGCTTATCGACGGCCTCCGTCGTACCCCGTCGGCAATGAGCGATATAATGTTTATTGGCATTAGAAAATTGTGGGTCGCTCTCGATGGGAATCGAAAATAAAACGCGAGTGATTCTCGAGAGCCGCGCAGACGCGCCCTGCTCAATAGCAAATAGCCCGCGCGCCGCGAGCATCTGTTTTCGCTTCCTGAACGGAATATTATTTTTACGCCCGTCGAGCTTCCTCGGACAAGTATGAATCGTCTAATTTTAGGTATGCGCCTCTATGCTCGGGGCCAGGCTGTACCCGCGTATACCTCGTGCTTCGATTCTGACAAACACTTGCCAATACTTTCGCCGACTAATTTTGTATGCTCTTAATTAAGTCTTAATTATAGAGCGTTATTACGTTAGGCGCTTTCGACTGCTTTATCGTCTGTATAATCGAGTTCAATTGTCAAAATTAACTCTTCTAGATGAGCGTTTTAGCGTAAAACTCTTCTCGATCGTTAGAATAATTAAGATGTAGACGGTCGTTAATTGCAGGTTTTTTTAGCTCTTAAATTGTTCATAAAATAGCAGAGTATATCTCCAATAATTTAGAGCAAATTATGAGGCTAATAAAAATTGCTTCGCTCTCTAATAATTAAGGATAGACGTCGGAGTAAAAATTGACGGTCACAATGAGATGTACATTTTTCATGTCAGCTATCGTTAGAAACCGTAAGATAACCCAGCTGAAAAATACGACGAGAAGCGGTGACAAACATTTGTTAAAGATATATACACATGTAGGCAATGCCGTAAATTTGCACGTATCATGGCACAAAGTTCTTTATAATACGCGACGTTTTAACGCTGCAAGCAGCTGAAATATGCCTTTAGAATCAATTTGCAAAACGCATGAAACATTTATCACCCGGGCGGTAATAGACAAAGAAGTTTATGCGTGCATTATGAAACGAAATCAACTCTTGTTTAATGTGTATCTTGGATTCTCCTCGGAGGCAGCCACAATTCCCACGGCGCGCTTATTTGTTTGGCTTTCTCTCTCTCCTCCTCGAGCTCCTACGTCCCAAAGTGCCGCGGAAAGTTTTTGCGGATTCCGCCGTCGCTCTTTGAATAGCGCCGCGCGATGAAACAACTGTTGTCGAGGGGGGGAATAATGAGCGAACGGTTGCGGGTTAATGCCGTTAAAACTAGCCGAGTGTTAAGTTTATTCAGCGCCGAGGGATTATTTTGACCCGATCCGGCATCATCCTCCGGAGAGGATCGCTCCCCGTTTGCATAAGTATGATCTTATCTGGGGTAAGTATCGCTATTATTCAGTCTATCTGCGTTTACGTCTTACTATGAATAAATGAGCGTAATTATTTTCTTGGATGGTTATTTTCGTTCTTCTTAATTAATGCCGATAGTTATAGCCGCGTTTAACGAGGACTGTAGAATTGAACCGGGAGGCGTGCTGGAAGTAGTCGAGCGAGTGAGGGATTACCGCTGGTAATTATGAAAAATATAACCGAGTTCGAAGGAAGAATAAAGAAAGTAGAAATGAAGAGGGAAGAAAAGTTAGCGCGGAAAAGAAGGAAGAGAAGAAAAAGAAGCCGGCTAGAAACTTTAGTTAATTAGGTCTAGTTCTTAATGAAGCTTCCATGTCGATTGATAAGAAGAGTTTCTTACTTGGGAGAAGAATTTTAATAATTTCCCATCCTCCCGCGAGGGTAAAGAAAAATAAGTGTACCGAGCAGACTTGCTTGTAAAGACGTCGATAAATTCAAAAAGCCGAGGACAAACACTCGCCGGCTTTATTACCTACTCCATTTGGTACACTTAGGCCCCCGCGCGTCTAACGCTCGTGCAAATTATATACGTAACATACATTGCGCTTAAGCCCGTATATACGTATACACAGCTTTCGCTCGCAAATTCCCCCGAAAGAGACAGCTCTCAGCGCGTAATTAAACTAACACAGAGCAGCGCGAGAGCACGTCTTTTCCATAAACTCTGCCTCGAGCTTGCTGCTTCTTTTCGTCTGGCTTTTGCCTCTTTTGCTTCTCTCTCTCTCTCTCTCTCTTCCCTCTAGACTTTCCGGTCCGCAGAGAGAAAAGAAGCTGAAATTTCTCCTCAATTTTACGAATGCAGCTCTCCGCGTGGAGGCGCATCGCTGCAAATCGTCGAGTTTACTTGCGGGGCGGAGATTCGACGCGAAATTCGACGGGGATGGAATTCCGATGGAAGCGGGAGGTTTGATGGCCGTCAATTTTTAGCTAAGCCGAACGAGCTGTTAAAGAGGAACTGACGTGTTCCAGTCGCGGAATGCCGCCTTATCGACCAACTTTTATTACATCATATGCCGGTTTAGATCCGCGTATACACATGTTTTGAATTTTTCTCCGCGTATTAACGTTGGGCGACGCTTGTACTATTAATAATTCAGTCGTTATTTTAAAAATGCAAGCTTTTATAACGCCGGTTTAATGGCATGCATCTTTTAGCGCACGCATGTTTGCCGACCTTGTTGTCATGCGAAGCGTGAAACGAATTTTCTGCTTTTTCTCTCAATTTGAAAACGTCATTTTTTCATTTTATCAAAGTTTTATGCGAAGGGGGCAACGAAAAATTTTCTATTTTAAGAGAGGCGGCTAAGAGGAATATTGAAATAAAAGTTTTTATACTCTCGAGTGGCGCCATTACGTTTAATGAATTTTGTAATAAATATTTTTTCTCGGAATTTTAGAATCTAACTGTTGCATTCAATAAAGTAAATAATACGTCAACAACGTCCTATTAAATGGTTACGTCAAACTTTGACGTTTTTCAAGGTGCGGACATCCAAGAAGGGATGGAACGTAGGTGAGATTAGGAATCTTGATTAAAGCGAGATAGGGATAAATTGAAGAGTAAACTTTAGTTAACTTGAAAAAAAGCCCGGAGGCGGTTGATCTTCTTATCGCCTTATCCAAAGGAGTAAGGGTCTGTCAAATTCTATTTTGAAATTTTATTTAAAACGAGAGGAGAGGGGAAGAAAGGCATCCCTTTCTTCCCCCTTTACACCCCTTTATTACTTTAAATCACCCGAAATCCTGCAAATTTTAATAAACTTTTAGTTCCTCAGTGTATCCGATTAATAATTAATTAAGGAGCCCTCGAAAAAAGGGCTGCTTAGATTTTCCGGTAAGCAAGTTGGCCCGGCACTGATTCGGTTTCCGACGGTGCATTTCACCGAGGGGCAAAAATAAAAGAACAAAGGGCGCGGAGAAGGGTCGAGGGAGAGACGGGACAAAAGATGCGCCAAAAGAGAGGAGAAGACGCGGCTCCCGCCTTCTTTCCCCGGGAGCGCGCGCTCATAATGGCTCGTTTTACATAGCGGCGGCGACTCGTTGATTTAGCGAAAGCGCGCGTGCGCCAGATGCAAGCCTTTTAACTCATTAACGCGGCCGGCGTTCACGAGCTTTCGACGCGGATAATAAGCAAAGGAGACACGGAGCCGCTCCGCCTCGGTTTAATTACCCGGCCGGGGAGGAAAAAGGGAAGCCGGGAGAGGGAGACTTTTGTGTGCGATTTTTCGGACGTCGCTCTCTCTCTCTCTCTCTCTCTACGCGGCCTCGGGGGAATTAGCGTACGTCGCGGCCAAGGTGGGATTAAAGTTTTATCGCGCTACACGCTCAGACTTTACGAGGTTTTGATTAAAAACGGCCAGCGGCGCCGGAAAAAAGTTAATGCGCCCCGCTCTCTGAGTTTAATCGCTAAATTCGAAGGCTGAAAGATTAGATCGTTACAAGGTTTTAATTGCACGTGAATTTGAGGCTCGTACACAGGGCAGCTTCTCGTCGTCGCCGAGGAGGTAAAGAAAATAGACGCCGCCCGGCGTTCGGCTCCCGAGATAATAAAGAGGACAAATTGCCGGTAAACAAGCCGGTCAATGAGTCGCTAAGATTTTTCTAGCGATTCACCTCTAAAGAATAGGATTAATGAGACTTCCGGCTCGTTTAAATTTTAATGGCGCAGTTAGTTGGTTCCGAAATGCGCGATGTAAATCAGAGCGAACGAGGCCGCGCACTAAAACGTCATAAAAGCGCGGAGGCACGCGGAATACGAGTGACGTTTATCGAACATTATGACTCTCTCATTCTCTGCTCTTGTACTGGCCGCGCCCGGCGCTCTGCAGTTGCATTTTTCGCGGCTCTGCCATTCGTTCTCTACGGATCATGATTTTCTAGCCGTAATTTCGCTCGCTCTCTGCCTTCCCGTTCGTCCGGAACGTCGATTTTACGGCCTGCGATATCCATATCGTGCAAATTATGTATCTCTCTTTTTTATTTTTACGCGCCATTTTTTCAATTCCCCTTTGCGAGAGATCGGATGTTTTACCGAGCTTTTGTCTCTTTCGATCGATTCGCTTTGATCGATGCCGCCGTCAAAATAACATTCGAACAAAAAGCGTGTACTTATTAGCGGGCTTTTTACGGGTAATATTTTACCAATAAAAAGCCGAATTTCGTGCGAAGGAAGTGCATCGCGTTTGCGCTCGGAATATCGGCGCTTTATTAGCTAAATTATCCTCGTAATTGCAATTGCAATTGGGGCTAAATTTTAGCCTGCAGATTTGTTTAACCGTATTTACCGCAAGTGTCCTGGTTATTTGCGCGACTCGGAACAGATGCGGGAAGGTTAATGCTTCCCGTAAAATGGTATAGTTAAACGGGAAGTACAAAATAGCAAAATTGCACGGCCAGTTCTACTTTGAATACGCGACAAAAATATACCGGTGTTTGCGTATGGATTTTCTCCGGCACGTTACAAATACTCTGTTGGGCTCTTCGTTACACGATTTTACATCGAGCATTTAGGTTAGTTACGAAATTGAGGACATTAATAAAGAAAATTCACTCGCTCGGAGAGAGAACAAAGTATACAAACGCGGAATTACACTTTTGAATATTCAAATGTTTGCGCTTAAAAATCTTTTACTTTCTGGGTCATAACGTTTTACAATCGTCCACGAGGAAGAAAAAAGTAATTTTTATGCAGCTCGAAACGCGAGGGGACCTTCTTCAATTAATAAATCAGAATCGCGCGGTCGTTCATCATCGTTTAGCGGCGCGTCGCCGTGCCAGAGTGCATTATTTTCCACGCTCCGCCAAACAAATATCGATATTAACCAGCAGCTTCCTGACTTTGACGCGCGTATTATTTACGCGTACGTACGAGGCATATCGACTTGCATTAACATGTGTAGACGCCACGGTTGATTTGTCAATTCGACCGGGCAAAACAATGCGTCCGCGACTTTTACTCCGCGAAAAATAAAAATCAGGCTATATTGCATCCGCGAAACATTTTAGCATTTTAAATCTTACATCACCGGCAGTCTCTCGTCCCCTAATAGAAAAAAAAGGTAGATTTATCCGACGTACAAACTGTAGACACCCAGTCGGCTATAGACATCGAACTCCTCTCGATGTGCCTTGACGGTAATTTGCAATTCAGATCAAGTGTAGGATCGAGCCCTCCCTTTTACTTTTGACCGCTTCTTCTTCTTCTTCTTCTCCTCCCCCGTCGCAGCGAAGCTCTCTCGTGTTCGAGTAAGAGTGCCCGCCCGCCCGGCCGTTCGAGATTTTTGCATTCGGCCTCGATAAATTATAATCAAGTTAATCGCCCGCGTAAGAAAGAAAAAGTAACGGCGCTGCTCTCGACGAGACAAGTTTGTTCGAGAACTTGCCCCCTCGGTCCCCTTCCGCGGGCGGTTACTAATTTGTCTTTGAAAATCCTCGAGAAGAGATTAGCGATTGACAACTTTGAGAATTTATTATTCAATTCGGAACGGATGAAAAGTTTCTTAACCATGCAAAATCTCGTTTTTCCGTTTTTCCCGCGAGCCAGCTTCGGTCCTTTCAATCTTCCGATTATTCGCGGTAGAAGTAAGAAATAATCTCGCGCACGATCTACGCAAGAAGACTTGACCCAAAACTGGCGGTTTACAAAAGACCAAGAGGAAATAAACAGGAAATTACCTCGGCCGGCGAGAGAGAGAGAGAGTGTGTGTCCCGAGAGCGCAATTTTACAATGCGAAAACGCGCGCCGCGCGCGGACGTATACGCTTAAAGGCTTAATAAATCTACGACAAATAGAAAATGCGCGTTGCGCGCCCGCCAAGAGTCTCGGCAATAAATACACACCCGGCTGACAAAAAGCCGCGAAACTGTTTATCTGGATAGGCTCGTTAATAATCTTCAGAAATGCGAATGAAGAGGAAGCGGGAGCGATCGCGCGGCGGGCCCGATTACAGCGTAATTTCGAGTGCGTGTATTTATATGAATGATGATTCCGCCGCCACCCACGCGAATAGGAGAGAGAGAGAGAAAGAGAGAGAAAGAGGCCACGTGATTTACTTGAAAACGGCTTAATGCTTAAAGGCTTGACGACTATTTTCGATAGCGCTGACTAAACTGCACACTATGTGCGGCCGATTAGCGATGCGGTCCAAAAATCTTTTAGCGGCGATTGTGAATTTTCATTGGGATCTATAACGAGAGCGGCGAGAGGAGAGACTTTAATTTAGAATGGCTTTTCGAAATTGTCTGGGAGTTCGAGAGCGCACTTTTATTCGGCCCGTTGAAAGGGAAGCGATCGCTGCAATTCATAGTTTTACTTTTATTTTCTGATGAAAAACGAAGCAACGATTGCAGTCAATTAGACTGAGTGATATTGTATTTCCTCTATATAAATCTTTTATTATGATGAAAATGAAACTCCAGTTTCGTATACTTATTTTTAACGGGATCTAATGAAAATTTATCTTCCATTACGTTCAATTGTTATTAAAATTGATAGTTAATAACGTAGTTTATTTTACATCCCTTCCCAGGTCCCAGAGGATCACCGCGACTTTGTTACTTTTCATTCCGAAAGAAAAAAAAACCCCAAAGCAATTAAAAACGGTCTCTCGCCGCGGGGGGTAAGCTCCTCTGGAGTATCGGTACTCTTTGCGTCGGCCTGGAATATTGCTCGCCGAATCGAATGCCGCGTAATCGGTCGGCACATCGAGGGCAAAACTATGGCCTAGCTGTTGCGGAGCTATCAGGGGATCGGGACGCAATAATAGCCCTGTTTTGACCCTCATTCAAGTTTCAGCGCTTCGGCTGCGCTCTCTCTCTCTCTCTCTCTCTCTCTCTCCCACTCTATTTATACGATCTTCAAATTCCCTCGAAATTCATCAGGGATACTCTGTAATTCCGAGACACGCCGATCTTCTATATCGCCGCTGTGTATGCGTATAGTCAACGTCCCCGGGGGGTTGAATTTTCGGATAAGCGCTGCGCATATCGCCGGCTTCATCCTTCGTCTTTTACGTATATATTTCATACGTCGCCCATCTATTTTTTAGTATTTTTCACGAAGCGAACTCGCATTTTTCTGCGTCCTTCGTTAAGCCGTAAATTCTTATCTATAAATTTTGAAAGAAAACTTTTGTGCATCTTTTAAACAAGAGTTTATTTGATTTTATAACTGATGGTAGGTTGTCAAATTTATTTTTTCAATTTTTTCGAAGCAGAAAGCAAACGAGGGATCCTTTTCGTGTCCTTTGGGAGATAAAAAATCCGCTAAAGTTTCAGATCAAGTGCTTCCCTTTTTCAAAAAATAGCACGAGTTAATTTGATGAAATGCCTCTGTATAATTGCTCCTTGACTTTTAATTAAGATTTTCAAGAGGAATTTTTTCAACGAAACTTTTGATTTTATATTAACAAATAAAATATAAAAAAGAGAAAGTTTAACGGTTCTCTCGGGCGAAGGGATTTTTTATGACTGAAATACAAATAAAACGCGCAAAGAATTTTGCAAAAATAAAGCGTAGAGAAAAAAAAAAGGCTGAAAGTACGTACCTTGGCGTAGTCGATTTTCAGTGTGCAACAGCCTGAATATATGTCCGCGCCGTGAAGAGTCTCTTTTGCTCTGGTTGCTGACTCCACCGAGTCAAACGTGATTTCAGAAAAAAGCAGTTAAGGATCTTTCGCTCAAAAAGTACTGAAGAGAATGGAAGCGAAACTAAAACTAAGGCTAAAAATAAACGCGAAAATATTCGTCAAAAAAAAAAAAAAAAAAAAAAGAGAGAGATTTATGTATGTTGCATAGAAAAGGATATTCGACCATGGCTTGGACTCCATTCTTCTTGAAGATAACTATGCGCTGCACCTGTCCGCTCGGGTGGCTGATCGCATGCAGCACTTCCTGCAACAAAAAGTACGAGGACACGTTAAAGTTCGCGCGTATGTATGCGTCACGTGCGCGAAAACGAGCAGCTCGGAAGGATTCGTTCTCCAACTTTAACAGTCCTCCCAGCTGCCGTCAGATTCCTTCGATTAAACTTTATCTACCCTCCGCCGTGTCTGTGAAACTAAAAATATATAGCTCATCTCGAAGCGCGCCCTGTCGTCCTCCTTGCTTTTCGATTGTTTCGGCTTAATTTCGTTCTAAAAGAATCGCTCTCTCGGTTCGCTAGATGTTTCATTCGATTTCGAAAATTCCGTGGAATTGCGTCTTATTTATATCCTAGACGTTTAAAGGTAACCTTAGGCGCAAATTCATTGTGTGCTTCGAGACTATTTCTAAAGTGCAAGCTTAATCCGACGGATCGTCTGTATCCATCCCGAGCGACAATCCGAAATTTCCAAACGTCCCGTTCACTCGTCGCGGCAATAAAATAATTTCAGCGGCGTCCTCAATTCCCGGCGCAAAACTAAGTTGCCGTCGGCTTTCAGCGAGGCACATCTCGCGGAGGCTCCTTTTCGCCGAGGCTCGAAATTTGTTATTCTTCGGGAGGTCCGGGGCGCGCGCGGCGGACACCTCATAAACAGGTGCGAGTTTTTATGCTGTTGCCCAGCATTTAGGCGTCAGGTGTATGTTTACCTGTAGCTGCCTACCGGGCTGCCAAAGCGGCTCTGGCGAGAGCCGGCTGTGAGTGCGAGTGATGACACGGCTCTTGGCGGCCGGCCAGAAGCGCTTTTAGGGCTCGCTTCACTGGTTGTCTGATTGACTGACTGACTGCAGCTCCGCGCGCGCTGCGCCGCTTTCTTGCGCAATCCCGCCATATTTTTTTTCACTACTAATTCCTTCGGCCCGCCGAGCTTTCAAATCGCTCTAATGCCCGTTTTGTGTATTTTTCTATGCCTACTCCTAATTGCTTCAGAGACTTATTGCTTTTTACGAGAGCTGTGATTCATTCTGGGGATCTGCGTCAAAGTGTGTGTATATTGTGTGCTGATTCTTTTGTGTGGCCCGTTACAATGTGTTTGGGATGTCTGTATTCCTGGTTATCTCTGACGACTGTTTGCACATTTTAATTCGACTGCGATACCGTTGTGCGCAGTATTATTATCTAATAATAATTATTTTTAAACCATTAATCTTGTGCGCATTAATTATAAATAAACTGATGCCATTTATCAGGTATTGTTTTTTCTACTGAAATCCCTCTGCCACGATTTACTTAATTTATTACATAAATTCAAATTGGATTGCAATATATCCCACAAAAATTTGGCCGTTCGAATTTTGTTCGTTATATTTTAGACTATTAATCATCTTTGACAGGTCAGACACTGAAATTAGTCACCCTGTAATCGTCGAATCTAAAATTTGTTTCCTTTTTTTTCCGTTTTGTTCAAAACAGTTTAAAAAGCTGCAGCTTTAATTTTCAAAGATAAACAAAGCGGAGTTGCTACCGCAAGGTTGGCCGCGCGTAAACGGGGATAAACAGGGGAAAAAGATATAACAACAGCGCCGACTCGTCACCCGGAATTAGCGCAAATTGATATAATTCTGTCGCGTTCGCCGGGCGAGCGACGTGTCAGAATCCATCCCACGAGAAAACGCCGTCTTAATTAGTCACGTGTGCCTCCGATCCACCGGTTTTGCGCATAACTCAGCCGGCCGGCCAAGCGGAAACAAGAGCGGAGGAGGCTCTCGAAAACGAAGGAAAATAACCCGCCGGCCCGCGCGCGCATCAGATTGGATAGAAAAGAAAATGGGAGAGCTCGGTAAAAATTCAATTTGCAATTTCATCATCCCGGCAAAAAGCAGCTGCGGCAGCAGCCGAAAGAACGGAAAAGAGAGCGAGAGAGAGAGAGGGCAGCGATGTCAGGGCAAATGGAATTGTTGGTGAATGTCCCGAGGACTGGCCGGCGCAGCCAGGCTGCGGGGCATTAGGCGCCGCTGTAATGTCGAATCACACCCCTGGGAAATACCGCGGTGCATTTCGAGGCCGGAGCCGGGCCTCGCGTGCCCCGAGTAATTGCACGGCCTCATCTTTTTTTCAGGCCGCAGCCAACCTGGAGAAGCGAGCGCTTCCTGCTTTCTTTACGCGCGTGGCGCTTCGAGAGTGGGATTAACCGCTCGACTGCTTCGTCGCGATTATTTGGGGGATAAATTACTGCGTTTTGCATTTTGCAGTAATCGCCGACGGGGACATTTGGACTGGAAAAACGATCTGTGGCTAAATTCGCGAATTGAGCGTTGATTAATTAAATTAGGCTCGAATTTTCAATGCGGCGATCGAGGCGTGAAATTTATAATTGAATTGGGCGCCGATGAATGTGAGTATTAAATACGTAATAATTAAGCATATCAAACCGTACGACCAGAGTTTATATATTATGACTGTCGTCCTTTAAATAAAAGATGAGATTTCATTTAAATAAATTTTTAGCTCGCTAATAGAGTTGAGAATTAACGTTATTACGAAACCGTCTGTGCTGCGAGGAAGATGAATCTCGGAATATAGCTCTGATTTATCTTTTTTATGAATCCTCTTATCTCCCCTTTCCTCCCTTTCGATTAAGCGCCGCTCGGCTCCCTTTGTATCCCTCGACGCTTTGTGGCCAATGACGCGCACACAAGTTTCGCGCCTCCGATAACGCGTCCCGTTTTTTAATCTTCCGTCGATCGAGCAGACTTGAAATTTAGCGGGATCGATGCCGATTTCCAGAGACTGGAAAATAGTTTATTTGTAAATTCGTAAAATTAACGCGAGCAAAGTACACGGCCGGCGCGCTTTATTTCGGTATAAGCTGGCGACATCCTCTTTTCGCTTTATCTACGCCTCTTCTTTGCGCGAATCACTCGATCAAATGGCTTTTGTGATCCGTCGAGCGAAGGAAATCGCTTTGAATGATAAGGCATCGTTCGGGCAGGACGCGGCGAGTGACGTTCTACTCGGTCACCCATCAAAAGGATGCTTTATCGGAAGATCGCAAAAACAACCGTGTCGCAGATGCGGCCCCGATCGAACCAGTTGAGAGATCACCGATTCTCTCTCCCTCTTTCTTTCTCCTTCCGGTGTCTATTCGAATGTGTTCTCGAAGTGTGCCTTTATCAATTTTTTTTTAAACTTTTTTTTTTATCTTCGTGCCTTTGAATTAAAGTTGATTTAAAATTGAAATCGTCACTTTGAATACGGAATTTGAAGCGGTGTCCCAAAACTTGGGGTAATGAGTTTTCGAGGCTGCGTTTCTTGCTATGCACATAAAATCAGCAATTTTTCTGCAGCGGCGGCGAGGAGGAATTCGGTGACATAACTGCGCGAAATGGCTATCACCCATTGATTTACTTATAGTTTTGGGTTCTAATTAAAATGAAAGCCGTGGAATCTGGAGAGATTTATGGTACCCCCCCTGATCACGTGGGCGAAATCTTTTCCGTCACCTGATTTAGATCATCAGTACCGCAAAAGATCGGATGGGTTCGCGCTCTGCTTAAGCCGCTATTTATTGCGTCAATAAATTTCGGCACTTTGTCATTTTTAACAACTACTAATCATTCCTCCTTCATTAAATATTCCCCGCGCAGAGGTTAAAAGCAGCTGTGATCTACAACCCGAGAGGTGCAGAATGTACTCGCAAACTGGCATCGTAAATTGAAGCTTAAAGATAGCATCGGCAGAACAAAGAAGCTGCGTGCTTCTGGCGTCGGGCATCGAGCTTAAGTAGAACGAATCGATGCAGACTTGTCCCTTTTTGTCTCTCTATGTACACATGTACGTGCAAGTCTCACTTGTGTACAGATAAAAAGGTTAGCTGCAAGAGGGAGAGAGAGAGAGAGAGAGAGAGTTTGGCTCTTTCCCTCTCTTTTTCCTGTCGCTTCTCCCGTCTTTCTCTCGTCTGCCACTCGCCTAGAGCCACGCGAGCTATATTTAGATCCCGAGTCGGAGCTGGAGATGCGACCGCAACAGGAACCGAACAGAGAAACTGAATCAGCGTTCGATGCAACCGGGGACGAGGCCCAGGAAAGTCCCATTTACGGATTAAAACTTCTTTTTTCGCGGGAGGAGAGCTTCGTTACATCGCGGGATACTCCCGGAGGCGTTGATACTCAGCCGAGCGTTTAAATTCTTAAAATTCTTTTAATTTCGTTTGATTGCTGAACACTGCCAAAAACACGATTTAACGAGCATCCGATAAAACAGACGGCGGTACCCCGCAAACTCCACCGCAAAGACACTTTGGGAATCCCATTTGCTGAGGCATGATTAATTAATGAATGGCTATTGTTTGACAAGAAATTAAGGCTATTCAGCGGCGGCGCTGTGTATACATACCCCGACAAATTAACGATCCAAGTCTAATTGCGAGCCGACGATTATAGGACGATCCGAATTTTCCCGGCCGTCCCCCTTCATATCGGTCACGCGAGTTTTTCAATCTTTTTTTTCCTGCCGCGGATAAGTACGTACCTCTGGGATTCCTAAAGTTTTTTATCGCATCGATTGTGGAGGTCGGTCGATACATTGAAAGTTAAAAGTCCAGATATAGGGGAGAGAGCTGCTTTGAAGGTTTATTGCTCGGGCGTCTGACATATCGAAAAGACGTTAAAATATGGGTTGAAACGGTGCAGCTCTTTACATAAGGTCCGCGAGATACGTAGGGACGTTAAACTTATCGCACCTCCCGCCTTGGCGATAAACGCTCGGCAGACGGGAGTTTTAAACTCTCGCCGCTCCAGACGTTATACCGTTTATCGGCTGTAATCTGAATATCGCTAAAAAGCTCGCTAAAAATTTACAATTTAAAGCAGCC
This sequence comes from Ormyrus pomaceus, assembly GCA_900474385.1. NCBI lineage: Eukaryota > Metazoa > Arthropoda > Insecta > Hymenoptera > Ormyridae > Ormyrus > Ormyrus pomaceus. Next base: position 29,134 of record UCOM01000458.1, read on the forward strand.
ATATATTGATTTCTAATCAATCAGGATTGAACTTTATGCCGAAGGGAGACATCCGCAAAGAGTTTATTATCGAGAGCTGATGTTGTTATGACGTGGATTTGAAGGAAGTTTAGATTATCGCGAAAGCTTTTCTCGATACTTTTCGATTTTTTGACTTTATAAAAAGCTGTCGGCAAGGCATTATCCGACATTTTTCAAAAAGTCGCGTCAATATTTGAACAAAGCAAAAATCCCCGAGCGTTTTCAGCATCCCGGCTTTTATTTGCAGTTCGTTATTTTTCCTTTACAAAAAACGTGACAGAAAACTGACGTAAATCAGGGAATCACCCGATCACAATGCACTTCGAATTGAAAGCTCTCTCTCTCTCTCTCTTTTACTTTGTTCCAACTATCGGAAAAAAAAGGAAAATTCCTGCTTACCCAAACAAGTCCAAGTCCCCCGCAGAATAATTAACCGAGCCAGAAGGCATCCCGCAGGGATGCAGCCGCGAATCGAGACAATCGCGGGAGAGTCAGCGAATCTCGATGCAAGATTGACTTCCGCGCTTTAACGGCTGGTTGCCTCGGCGGCGGGCGTAAAAAAGCCTCGAGAACGGAAGAAACGAGAGAGAGAGAGAAGGATCGCGTGCGTAAATTATTTTGATCGCGCGACGCCTCGCGGCCTTAAGGTTTTTACGGCGGCGCTTTGGACGGCAGCGCCTGCCGTGGCAGAAGAAATATCTTTTCACGCCGCCTCTGCTTTTACGAGGCAGTTGTTGAAGTTTCTCTAGCACCGAATCTCGTAAACATTAAGACCGGCCGTTATTACGTTAGATAAATTTTAAAAGTGCGAGAACAAGTTAAAAGCAAAAGCTCTCCGCGTGCGTATATATATATATATATATATATATATGCAAGCGCCCTTCCCCGAGCCTTGACGGACGAGGTTACAATTTAATGGAGAGCGCCCGCTTTTCTACGCCCGTGTATGTACAGCGACTTTTTCAAAGGATAATGCTTTCCTTCCTTCCTCTCGCTTCCCTTTTTTAAGCAGATTCACTTTGTTGATTCTGCAAGCGAGAACAACTCGCCTTTTTCCTCCCTGAATTATGCACGTTTAATCTTCGGGGGGGCTTTATGGCTCCCTCGTACGATGAAAATTCATATCAATCTTATCAATTATAGGCGCTCCGAATTCCGGGAGCGGCCCAATTTTTCAAGCTCCCGGAGTAAGCAGTGCGCAGCTTGTCTCATTGATTAATAAGGAAGTTAGCGATAGAGGGAAGCAAATGAAAAATTCAGCTTTTAAGCATCCAATTTCGTCTCGACAGTCCGCTTGCATAAGTAATCGCTGCGTATGGAAAAACGCTCTCTCTCTCTCTCTCTATCTATCTCTCTCTATATATATATATGTAGCTCCTAGAAAATTTCTCGGATCGCGTTCGACATTTTTCACGGAGGGTCTGCACCGGCGGAATAATACATTTTCCTCGCAAATGACTTTAAAGGACAGAGAGAGAGAGAGAGAGAGAGAGAGAGAGAGAGAGAAAAGGAGAGAAAAGTAGGCGCATAGGTGTGTGCCGCGGGGGAATTATTCAATCGAGCCCGTCGCGCCGTTGCCTCTGTGCGCAACGTGCAACGAACGACAACAAGCCGACAGGAAGAAGTCAATAGAAATCACTTAAAAGGCAAGGCTCGCGTCGCTCGTGAGTCCGTAAATTCGAGAGGCCGCCGTCGCCGCTCGGCCACTTGTTCGCCCGCGAAAACGAACGGAAGCAGGCCCGTACCTGAGCGCTGTCGCGCACAGGTTGGCCTCGATCGGCTGGCTCTTTAATTATAATTAAAACTTGTGTAACGCGGCGAATTAGCGGAGTAACAATCAGTTTTGCGCCCGAGTTGTTGGCCGACTGCGCTCGGAGTTTGCGGGGGAATTCGGATGAAATTTTTTGCCTCGAGACAAGCGGGAACTTTTTGTTTTCGAGGTATTGATTAACGCCGGTGAATAGATCGGCTTTCTTAATTTGAATATCAATGCATAAATTAAAACGGCAATATCAGAGAGAAGTCGACTATTGGAGAAGTAATGCTTCTCCCGGACGCATCGGAATCCAAAGTATTGGCTTTGCAATTATACGCGATTAATCAATGTTTAATAAGGTTTTGCCGAGTACGATATAATTTCTTTAGAATTGATGTTTAATCAAAAGTTAAATTCCAGGTAGAATTAGCAGCAAGTTTGAATTTTGGAAGGAAGTTTAAGAGCGAGCGATTAACCGCACTGATAATCAAGCTTTCCCGGGCGCCTTTCACTACCTCCGAGTACTTTTGACTACTTCGGACTGGCGGGGCTCCTCGACCCGACCGTACTTATCACCTCGCCCCCTTCAATGAAGCAGTTACGTCAGACGTACTTTTCTCTATCTCTCTCTCGCTCTCTCTCTCTCTCTCTCTCTCCTAACTCCTAGACGGGCGGCGCAAAAATTGCCGGCTTAGCCTTTAAGCCCGAAATTCGATGTTGAATTTTTTAGCGTTATTAAGGCGTCACCTGCGGATTCGTAAAGGAAGGTGTTAAAAGGAAGGTAATTTTAGATAGTTGGGAAACGCAGTAATTCCCGCCGGGCTTTAGTTCATATTTCAAAGGGATTTTATATTTAAAAATCGTACCGCGAGCGAGGTCTCATTTGCAATTCCGTTCAAGATTATTCTAAAGGTATTTTTTAATAAATTTTGCAAATTCGTTTTTTTTTATTTTTTCTTATTGTTTCTAAACAAGAGCAGAGCAACTGCACAATTCACTTGGAGAAACAGCCGAAAATACAGCGAAAATACAAAATTTCCTTAAATAACCAATTCGGTCTAAATTTTGCGAAAATCATCTCCTTCAAGGACTCGGGCCCGGCAGTAACAGCTTTAAAGCTCGAGCAATTTTAATCAAAGTACGTATATAAGCATGGGTTACGGCATCTGTATGCAAAACAGCTTTCCCGAAAGGACTGCCGCTCATTGTACATTCATGCGACTGGGCGAATCTCCCGGAGTGCGAAAAACCGCAGGACGCCTTAATAACAAGGAGGGCCGGGGGGGAGGGGACGAGTTTTGTTTGGCCTAGAAGCGAGGAGAGGCTAAGGGGGGGGGAGGCTGCAGTAAAGTCATCCAGCAAAACTGACGATGAAATTATTCCCGGAATGCGGCTGCGAGCGAGTTAATAGCCGTGAAGAGCTGGCTAAGGGATTATTTCGGACGTTGAAAGGTGGCGGCACTGCCTGCGGCCGAGTTATCCTTGTGTTGCGGCTGCCCTGTCTGTCTCTCTCCTGCCTCGCGATAATTATTTTCTTCGTTACTTATTGCGCTCTTCTTACTCGTCTCGGATTAATCGTCGTTACGGTTGTCAACGGAAAAATGGATTGGAATCTGTAAGGGAAAGCGGGGGAAGACGCCACAACGCAAGATTTTCTTTGTTTGTAAACAAATCGCAAGAAGCACTTGGTAGGTGTGTTTATTATGATTTTCTTATTCAGTCGTCTAAATACTATTTCAGGATTTTAGCAACATTATCAGTTTCTTTTCGAGCAGAATCGAAACTGGTAGCTCTCGATCTAAAATTTGCAACAAATTGAAACAACATTCTTCATGATTGGTTTGTAATATCGTTAAGACAAAATAGACGTAAATTAGACCATTTAATAAACTTTAATAAACCTTAAAATTAAATTTAACCTTAAAGTTAAATCTTGTTTGTAAGTATGTGGCATCTTCCCCACCAGTGCGGGAAAGATGCCACTTTCACGTCATAAATTTCAATTATTATTAATTATCAATTAATGGAATTTTTTTCAAAGAATTGTTATGTATTTATTAGTTTATTGTGTTCTTTGTATATTTCAGTTATAAAAATGTTATTTCATTAATTTTTGAAATATTTATTTCACTTTTTTCCTTAAGTATGGCATCTTCCCCCGCTTTACCTTACTTATTAGCCATTAGCCAACTGGAAAAATCGAAACTGAAAATCAGTATTGATCCAATTTCTATCTTACGCTCATAATGCGGTAAAGAAAAAAATTTAGTATAAAACATTTTTCAGATAAAGCATACATTTTAATTTTGTCAAATTCTTTTAAAAAAAAATTTTTTATTTTGCATGCAAGGCAATCGACTGTCGGTCAACTAATTTAATTTTTCGTTACGCCTCCAGCGGCATTATTTTGTTCCCGAAATAGCAACCGAAATAGCCAGCAAAGCCAAATAATCGATTGTAAATATAATTTTTTCCAAAGTCAGTGGCAGAAAAAAAGTCCCTATTTACTAACGCGCAACGATAAGTAAGCCGAAAGCATAAAATAATTCCCCAACTTACAAGGCAAAGCGCTGTTTCGCTAAAGATTAAAATGATGTTAGTAAGTCAGAGGCATAAAAGAAAGTGAAAATAAAGGCTTTGCATATAGGGAGTAATCAGCATTCTTTCCACATCCTCCTCTATTTTTGCCAACTACCATTCGCGTTATCTCGCCCGGTAACGCAGCGACACTCGCCGCGCAGTGCACCCGGCCACACATTACCGTAAAATCTGATCACACGGCCTGGCCGCGCAGTTTAAAAGCCCGCTCGGTGAGGGAGGGGGAGAGAGAGAGAGAGCGCGCGCAAAGCCCCGGGGCTGCATTTTCCTTCGAGACGGCCGATGATTAACGAAAGCGTGTACGTCTTCTGTTGACATAAGATTACACGCCGGCACGGAGCAGCTGATTCTGCGACTCGCGGCAAGGCAAACTCCCGTCCGTCCTCCTGGGGAGGAGGCGGCCTAGCTGGTCAGCAGCTTGTTTTATATACGCTGAGTCGCAAGCTTCGCCGAGCACGTAGCGACATTTACACGGCGAACGTTAGCCGAGAGAGGGAGAGAGAGAGAGACAGAGAAAGAGGGAGGAGACTTGCGGCTCTCTTCGAGGTGGAAAATTCGACGCACTTTTCACTTTGCCGGACTGAAAAGTTTGTTTGATAATAGGAGGACCTCCAACGTGCAAACTGCCTCCGTTTATTTTTATTGTAAACTCTTTTAGCTGTTCATCCCGTCTTTTTTTTTTTTTAAGGAGAGCAAAGTTTTTCTTTATGGGTAGCGGATTACGCGCTGCTGCTGCCGGTATTCTTTGCATACCTAAATGCACGCATGAATATTCAAGTTTTAATTTTTGTTTAACGTATTATTTATTATATTGCGAGACCTTTTTAGTCGTGTGTGCCAACAAAATAAATAATAAAATTACAATTTTCGGCACATGTTATTAAGAAATCTCATTATTTATGAATAAAATAGGCAATCAGATATTAATTATTGAGGTAAAAAATCCAATATACATGTAGTTGTTTTTTATCACTTCTTCAAGTTTTGTGCCTGCTTTACATTCCGTAATTATTGAATTACACTGTGCAATATGATAATCAACTATTTATTAAAAATAATAATAAAAAAAGAATTTTTACGATACAGAAGTTCAATCTGATTTCTGAGACTCTGAATAGAAATCTAGGCAACGCATAACAATAAATCCACCATTTAATCTAAAATATATGTTATCTACACTGCCAATGATACAGAAAGGGAAAATCGTCTCTATTCAAAAAATTCGCCGCAAAGGGTAAAGTGCTATCGGAGCACTTTCGAAAAAGGCGCGCGCAGCCGAGAAAATTTCGCCAGTTTGTGCTCTAACGAAAAAAGGCGCATCGGCGAGCGAAGTGAATGAGCGCGAGAGAGATGAAAAAAAAAACAGAAAAGAAGTAGCGAACAGACGCAAGAAGACACGAGAAGGAAGCGAGTTCGCACGTCCCTGCGACGATGATGGCACTCAGCCAAGGTTTGGCGCGTCAGCAGGAAGGACTCGTTATATCGTATCATCGAAGGGAAACGATATCTCTCCTGCATGCTCCCGAGGTTATTCGTTCTGCGTTTTCCCCGCGACGCGCGACGAGACAAAACCCTCGAGTTGCTGAACTGATGCGCCACTGTTGCGTTTTGCTCTCGCGCGCTCTTTTTTCTTTGCCCCCGGCGAACGAGAGGAGAGCTTTCCTTATGCGGCATAAATCAAATGTGGAAGGAGAGAGCATCCGAATATCATACGACAATAGCTTCCTTTTCCGAAAGTTGCGCTAATTTATTTTTGGATAAAGGTCAGGAAGATTTCGAGCTCGGACTTTGTGAGATATTGGAGCGTGAAATTTTGGAACCAAGGTTTACGGATTTTGGGAAGTCTAATAAATATGTTCACATATTAATTCTTTAAATTCGTATTGAAAAAAGCTTTTTAAATAGAAGAGAGAAAGGCCAAATTTTGTATAAGAAAAGCCTTTGAATCCATTCTCAAGAGATAAAAAGCATTAACCAAACGTTTTTTCAAATAGCATCGGGCAGATATGACGAGGTCGAGTTTAAAATCAGCAATACACCGTATCAACGCTCTCTGCATTCTTATTTCCAGACCCCCACTGCCGTCGCAGCTCCTCCCGAGAAAGGGTCAATCCCTCAGCGCGAAGCTCGCCACCGCATCAGTTTCGTTAACTCAGCAACGGCGCCGCGCGAGGACAGAGCGCGGTAACTCGCTAAACGGGGTCGAGGGGGGTAAGAGTGCAGGCTCTGGTAAGGAAGAAGAGAAGGAAGAGAGAGAGCGAGAGAGAGGAGGTCGCCGGCTCGGAAGCATGCAAGGGTTATGGCGAGCGGGAGATAGCGTGCGGGGGGAAAGCAATCAGAACTTGGGCCATTGCTGGATATTACGGAGACGTGAGAGATGTCTCCTCAATCATATTAATTGCCGAGATAACCGTTGCCTTCGACTGCGCCCGCGCGGATCTCTCTCTTTCCCTCTCTCTCTCCCTCTCCCTCTCTCGTCTTTTCCAGGAGAGATCAAGACTCGAGCACGCGCGAGAGAGCGCCAGCCTTGATGACTCTCGGCCCCTATTTCGTCGGCTATCTTTCTTGAGCTGCTACCGAGCTGCGCCAGTTCTCCGAGCTTCCTTCCTTTCTTCCTTTTTTTCTTTTTTTTTTCTTCCTCCGCCGCCGCCCTGGATCGCGCCACTGACGCGGTGTACTTGGCTGACCTGATATCTAACCCGAATACTTAACATATTTGCTTCAACGCGATCTGCAATCGCTTTGCGTCATCTTTCATTCAAATTTTTGGACTTATTGGTTGTGATCTTTATGCGTGGTTTCATAAAGTAAAGAACAATTATGTTTATAAGATATTACACAAGTCGTTGCAACAGTTTGGACGTAATAGCAACTTATATTTTCAAAATGTGTTAAAACTAATCAGGACTCTCTATATAAAATTAATTTTCTCTGGAAACAAGATTGGCATTCGCCAAAATATTAACTCTATTAGATATTGCAGCGTACCGAGTAAGCTCGCAATCCATGCTAAACAGAAAGTTGTCCGGATGAGCAAGCAATAAGACAAAACGCTGCCGATAAAATCTCCGGGCGCGAAAGGAGTTTGATTTTAAATGCCTCAGCGGCGGCAGCACAGTCACCTGGAAGTCCTTCTCGGCGGATCGGAGTCAGCTCCGGGCCTCCCTTCCCTCCCTCTTCTCTTTCATTTTGCCATTCTCTTATTCGCGCTCTCTCCGCCGATAGCCGAAGGGAGTGGCACGCGGGGGCGTAAGTACGAACGTACATTGCGTGTGAAAAGTGGAGAGAAGGACCATCACACTCAAAGCGGAACGTGACACCGGCTCGTGGTTCTTATCAGCCGTTTCGGAGCCACCCACCCGACCACCTCCTCGCTACTGGCAAGCACAAGCACGGATTCCGCGCTCCTCGCCCTGATAATCCGAACATTCCTGCCTCCTTCCACGTTTGCGTCCTCGAACTGCTATTCGCCTCCACCTCCCAAAGTCCCGCACACACACACTCTCTCTCTCTCCGCTTCCAGGTCTTCTTCTAGCCGAGTATCGCTGCCACCTGGGGTCATCTGCTGCTACTCGCTCGTCCTAAGTTGTCGCAAGAATTTAGCGAGCTACTGCTGAATCGTTTAGAATGATACTGGGCCGAAGAAAGGCTTGACAAATGTCTGAATTCGGAAATAAAATGACTAAATTCTGCTTGTTACGGATGCTTTATACTTTTCTATATAAGAATTCGCAATTGAAATATTAAGAATGTATCATATAAAATGTATTCGAACATTAACCCTTAGAGGGCCAGGATTTCAAAAATTTTAAAAGCTCATGATAAAATTTGTACTGACAAGTGATTTGAGGTCTCCAAATTAGAACCAAACCAAGGTCGGATGTTGGCGAGTCCTACCATGACACCTCAAGGCGTCATCCCGGCCTGGGACGGTAAAAACCCATATTAAATTATGAAATTTTTTTAAAAAAGTTGATAAAAACGTTTGAAAAACCTACCAACGCTTGAAAGTATTCGTCATTTTGAATTTTCATTTTGATTGCAGACTCGTGTTCAGTGACCCCAATAACCCTAAGGAACCACTTTGGTCCTACTTAACTACTCAGAAAAACTATAACGCCTCAACGCGCCATCCCTGCCCTCTAAAGGTTAATTTCATATTGAAGATAAGTTGCAGTTGTCGGGTTAGATAAAAAAAGATTTGAATTATATTCGGAACGTTTTTGGTTAATATCGTAAAACAGTCGCAATATTGAATATTCTTAAGAATAAGAATAGAAGTCATTAAAGAAAAATAGTTTCTATTACGAAGATTAATTTAAAAAAAAAATTCTTTAGCTAAATACGACTATTTTATTTTTAGAGATTTAAATATATTTTTTATAAACAGTCAAGAATTCGTAAATACAAAAGGATATAATAAATAAGCACCAGTAATATATCTTATATTGAATCCCAAATCGCGCGAAATAAAAAACGTAACGCTATATAAGTGTCTGATTTATAGGATCTTGTAATTTATTGTAATATTTTTGTCAGCCGAGGTACACATCTTGTTTATGAGATAATAAAGCTATCACTTCTAAACGCATATGCATATTCCATGCGCGCACTTTATACACATCAAAATATGAAGATACTACTACTATTTTTGAAAAATTACGTTATGCTCTCAAATTGTTATTTATTTATTTTACTTGAAAATATATTTCACTATTAATAATTTTTATATGCTCTTTCTAAATTCTGATTCACGCCAACGAGACACCGAGTAATTTCTTTATTGCACAAACCTGATTCCATGACTCATCTCCACAAAATAAGATTCCCTTACAATCCGCGCAGAATAGACGGCCACCACGCTCACAATAGAACTCCCGATCCCGATTCGAAAGGGGGCCTATTGAAACAAGCAGCCCCGTTAAAACGTAACAAAGACGCTACTCCCCACACGTCGGTCGACGTCGTCTTAAAAATCTTTCCAGCCTCCCGATAAACTGCATCAAAACGCCTGGGCGACAGGCAGGAGGGCCGCGCGCATATCTCGCCGGGACTCGAGGCCGCTTGGCAGTCGGATTGCAAGGGCGGCGGGGCGACGGCTTCACACGTGCTCCGCTGCGTGACTGGCGCACACGTGCAGATTACCCACGGCTCCTCCATATATTTCCGATATATTCGCGTGCGTGCGGCTCGGCGCGTCTACGTCACGGCCGGCCCGTAAACTCCGCGGGAAGCTTTTCCGAATCGGGCTCCACTCCCCGGCCTTTGTCAGGGCAGCGCGCCGTTAACGCCGCCCTCCTCTCTCCGTATAAAACTTGCGCGAAAAATCCTTTCAGCGCGGACGGAAATCCCGCCGGGACAAATCCAGCTTGTTTGCCGGATATTTATTTCGCGCGTCACGCGCAAAACAGAGCGAGAGAGAGAGAGAGAGAGAGAGCGGAGTATGGTGTGTATCCAAAACGAGACCCGGATACTGTCTCTCGATTTTTTGACTTTCGATCGTTTTATTTAGTCCGCCGGAGCACGCGCAAGCAGTAGCTTTAGTTCTGGGGCGGAGTATTTGTTAGCTGCGCGAGCTGTCGATAAATACTTTGATCTATGCCGCTTTTTTAATTCCAAAGCTGCGGCTGTCCATTTTTTTGAGGAGCTTAGACGACGCTAAGCCCTGAAAATACGTCAGCCCGATGGATATGTGTTTTAATAAATTGTGGGTTAAGGCAGGGGATACGGAGGAGATATCGATACGCTTTTATTTATATTCAATTTTATTGATTTTCTCTATTTAATTGCTGTCACTTAGTTTTTCTTTTATTACTTTAATTTTTTTTGTATTTGTTTATAAATAAAATACATAATAGAAGATTTCTCCATGTGTTTTATTTAAAGGAATTCAAAGTAAGTGTTGTTCTTAAAATTGATAGAAAAATATTAATTAAAAAATTAGTAAGATACCTTCGAAAAACATTTGTAAGAAAAACAAATGTTTTTGAATATTAATTATGGCTCAGACCACTTTTTGTTTTTTTGTAGGACTGTGTAGTTAATATATAATAAGTCAATTTAATATTGACAGTTTTAATTCGTTAATAATTTTATTTATAAATCAAAACATGATAATTTCCTACGGGTTTATATGTTAAGATTAAAGTTTTAATTAATTGCAACTTTTTACTTTAATTTTTTAAATATAAAAAAATATTAATAATTATAAATCACATTTTAAATCGTCATATTCTTAAAGTGTATATTTTCGTAGAATAATAAAATACTAAATATTATGGAAATACTAAAAAATAAGATTATTATGTTTAAAATAAATTGGTATATTGAAATTCTGGTTAACTGTACTATAACTAACTACTAACTGTTGACTGTACTATTAACTATAAAAGCAATCATTTACATAGCTTATATAGTGTTACTTCAAAGTACGAAGATAAAGTTTATTTTGAATAGTTACGGTAGTTAAGAACTACTTAAATTTGACTGGATTTATAGTAGAATTTCTTATAAAATATGGTAATTTTTTTGATTGCTTTATTGAGCAAGAGCTTTTTTCAAGAATATTTTTCTCTGCGTATTGATTAAAAAAATTCTAATATATGTACAATAAACAAGATTTATTAAGACAGAAAAAATAGTGTTCCTCTTTGATTACTTGAAATAAAAATATTTATTCATCTAGAAAATAAAAGAAAGTTTTTTTTCCTTGATTCAAAAGCATAGAAAAAATTAATTAAGCCCCTAAAATTCATGGCAACTCTCGGCCCTCTTCAACCCCTCTAAAATATTTTTCCCTCCTTCTAAGAAAAGAGATCCCTCGAATCTCTTTCTCACCTACACAAGCACTCGAAAGTCTCGGAAGCTTCTCCAATTGCCATCAAGGGTCCATTGTTACTGCGGCAGTCTTTAACGACGACTCTCTCGGCCAATCGATTTCCTTATACTGCAGTTCTCCAGATCCCTCTCCACCCCCCCCCCGCCCAGCTTGCACACTTGCGCGCAAATTTTACGCACGTAGCCGCCGTCGAGTTTGGAAACTTAGCTTATAACTCTCGCAAACGCTTGAATATGATTGCGATTAATATGTACCTGTAGTTAACTTATGACGCAAACTTGCGGGCTTTCTGAAGACTCATTGGGACCAATCCATTGGAAACTTAATTAATAAACGAATAATGGATTCGCCAGTACGTTGTAAATGGAATATTGATGGGATTTTTAAAATTTTTTTCAGTTTCGATGACTGAACGAATCACAATTTAAATAAATATTGCGTTTGTATCGTACTGACAAGCCATCAATCACAGCTGTCAAAGGACGATGACAGACTACAGAAAATATTGAACGAGAGTTATTAAAATCGAATAAATACAACGTACTCAATATACATAGAAATTTGATTAATTTAAGAGTTATTTGCAGAACAGAAGGAATAATTATTAAATAATTATAAACCCGTGACGCTTTTGCTTAATTAAGAATGTGCTCGTCAATATGGAAATAATTATTTATTATTTAGATTAAAAATAGTAAAATATCAACACCTTTATTAAGCTTAAAGCCTGAGTACAAGTAAAGAATACTTTTCAGAGGCTTTCGGAGGATCCTTATTTGCTATTAAAACAGCGAAGAATAAACAGAGGGATAAGGTGTGCGCGGAGTCGTCTTTTCCTCGAAGGAAAAGAAGAATCTTAGTTACTCCTTGTCACGGTTTTCATTACTCAGAGAGGCCGGAGATAAGGATAGAAGTAGCTGGCTGTTCCTTAGAGGCCAAGCAGCAGCAGCAGAAGAAGAGGAACAAGTCCCCTTTCTTCGGCGCGCTCAAATTGAAAATTTCGCCGGCGGTACTTGCGACCTTATTTTTATTCATCGCGGTGCGCGCGAACAAGTCCACCTTCTTAGGCCTCTCGCGTTATTAGACATCGCCGACTTCCTTTGAACTTCCACTCGTTACCCTCTCTATGCTTCTGTCTTTAACGCGTTAATTCAGCGTCTTCGGGACAAGTTGCACTGGTGAGCTCTTTTCAAGGAAGTTGAAACAGTTCATTAACAGAATATTTGATTTCAAGCTTTTTATTTCACTGATGAATTTGAAAATATTGTTTTTCCCATTGTATTATTGTTACTTGATCAGAAATTGAAATTATTATGACAATTATCAATGTTACGATATTTAAAAAAAAAACGTTAGCTTACGATATATCTATATTATTCATCATACAAGGTGTCACAGATCTTTGTAACTTTGTAAACGATTTGTAATATAAATTACGGAGGAAGCTATTTCTATTCAATTTAATGTACCATTTTTCAAAAGTCATAGGCTCTTTTAACTACCCCGTCTAAAAAACTCAGTGTTGGTTCAATTACCTATAAAAATCCGTTACGTAACATATAAGATTCTCCTTATTAGTCAAACTTCTAAAATCTTTCTTTATTATTCAAAAATATAATAATAAAATAATTTCCCACTTTTACAGTAAAAATGAATTTTCGCACTAAGAACAGCGATGTAATTTCCAATAAAATTACTTCTACTTTTAACATTTATCCCAACTAAAAAACAGCTCAGTAATAATTTCAACAGAGCGATGCACGCAAAAGGTCGACCGCGAGGGAAACCGCGGCGATCGAAAAGCGAGCGAAGTGCCCAATAACTTGGCAACAAAGCTGGACGAGCGAAAACCGCGGATAACGGGTATCGTTTGTATATCATCTTCGGCCCGGGGAGCGAAGATGAACTGCGACGTCGATCTCGCGCGCAATAAAAAAGTGCAACGCCGGGGTAACGGAAGGCACATACATCGAGGCGCGCGCGCCGGCACTTGTCGCGCGTGCCGCCTATCGAGAGATCGATTTGCGTTCGACGTGTCCTTTTTTTTTGTCGGTGAGCTACTCTCTGCACCCGTCTCTCGCGCGCGGACTGCCCGCTTCGCCGGGCTCGATGGGACGCGGCGCGCGCGGCTGCAGACGAACGAGCGGAGAAACGCCGATGAAAAGACAATTCAATGCGCAACTAATGCAGATACTCGGTAAAGTTAAAGAATAAAGAAAATCAATTTTATTACAGAGATTTTCTTCCTACTTTTCATATCAATGTGCAAATTTAAATTTGCATAATATAATATAGCTATAGTACACGTATATGGAAAATACGTGTAGTTGCCTTGTCGTGTGACGCAGGGGATTAATAAGATTAAAGATCATTCGAAAGAAATTTGTACTATTTTTAATATTGATCCTGTTTTTTTTAATAGGATTCTAGGAAGACAAATTATTAAATAAATTAAAAGAAGTACCAAATTGCAAGTAGAAACGAAGGTATCAAATACTTATCAAAGATAATAATTTTTTTCGGGTAACAACAAATGTAAACATTTTTTGCTTAAATCGCCATATTAACCGAATTATGTTCTCATTTATGTCAAAATTTATATGCGATTTACTGAAATGGACTTAATATTTATTTGTATAAAAGCTTTTTTCTAACGCTTTGTTTACCGAACGATAATGTATTGAATAAAACTATAAATCAAAGAAATTACTTAAGCTTATTAAAAAATTACGCAAAAGTAAAAAAAAATTCAATAAAAAACAAGCGAAAATGAAAAGAGATAAACGGAAGAGTAGACAAATAAGAGAGAAAGCTTGTAGTGAGAGGGTTAGAGAAAGAGAGGTGACGCGGGGGGCAAGAGAAGCGAGAGGGACGAACACATGTCCACGTCACCGCCATCTCTCTGGTCCCCTGGATCCCGAAATTTATGTCGGCCAGTGAATCACGTCAAAATTTGATTTGTCGATGGCTTTTATGGCGGCAAGTTATTGCGGACGTTATGTACAAATTCGCGTGATGGCGCCGCGACGCGAGAAACACAGTAAAAAAACACAGCAAGAGAGAGAGATAGTGAGAGCAAAAAAGGATGTATCGTGGATTTGCAAATGAAACAGCCATTCGAGAAATACGAGGCGTTTCTGTTTTCGCGTTATATTTTTTCTTGGATACTTATTTAGATTTATTCGCGGCACCATTTCGGATTGAATAGTCATCGCTTATGATGTTGCGGATGTATGTAGTTGGCGCCGGCACTGCGGAAGATCGATTGGATAAAGTACCAATAAAAGTGTTATTTTTACTTCAATTCATCAAGTATTTATAAGCTTCCTTTTTTTTATTTGAACAAAATTTTTAATATTAATGCTTGCAAAACTGCACTCTACAAAGTGAAACGTGTAATGCAAAACTAAATATTTCAAAGTTGTTGCAAATCCTAAATTTAAATGTCACTTTCCATGACGTTTAAATTTGTGTTAAAATTTTTGAGTCATACACCATATATTCTAAAGTTCTTTATTTATTGGTGAACCTCAGGACAATGATGTTACCATGTGATTTATTTTAAAAATTATGATTCGGAAAATATTAAATAAAAAATATGAAAAAAATGATTCATAACTTACAATTGAATTAATTTGTATAAAAATAAAATATTTTAGTGCCTGATCACAAAAAATTATAATATTAACTACAAACAATTGTTAAATAAAACAGTTCTTAATACACGTTTTTTTTAAATAATAGCGATTATTTTACACGAATTTAAATAACCAAGTCATAAATTTTGAAAAAGAAAAATTCAACAATGATAATTTTCAATATTTTTCAGTCACTTTTCTACTTTTTTCTGCTCCATTTTTCTCAGCTCATTTATTACAAAAGAAGGTTCAAAGACAGGAGAGCAAATTGACTTGAATGAAGATTATTAAGACAGAAATTGACAAGTTTCAAAATAATTAACAAATAAGTAGCTTAATAAATTGTAATTAAATTGACTTTAATTAAAATTATTCTACATACACTTACGCTCCCAAAGACTAATTAAAAAAAATTCATCAATTCGAACGAGTTAATTTTCCTCGCAGTCATCCCTCAGCAAGAGTCAGAATGCGCCCCCGCACTCGGCGCGGCGGTCAAGCGTTCGCTCTCGCAAAAAGACTGTGTGCGTCCCCCGGAGTTTTTCGCTCGGCGGCATTATCGGGGTCGCGCAGCACGCAGCCCTTTTGCGAGCATTGTCGGCCTCGCGACCCAGTGGTGCAGCTGCCACTGCGTCGACGGTGTAGACGCCGATGTACACAGAGGCGAACGAACTGCAACTGCGGCGCAGTCGTTTCTCTCTCTCTCTCTCTCTCTCCGCGAAAGATCCGCGCGCATATATCAAGCGCGCACGACGAATATATCATTCATAATTTGTTCGGAACGCTTGATTTGTAGCCCAGCGACGTGCGGCGTCGACTCGTCCCCCCCCCCCCCCCCCCCCTTTCTTTATCGCTTTTTCTCTGCGCGCAAGCGAGCGAGCCATATCTCTCTCTTTTCGCGTCGCGCGCGTCCATGTCGGACGCATCAGCCGTTTTGGCCCGGGCAGCACGCGCTTAACGCAGATTGAAATTAATACCCGATAATGCCTGTAAATCATCGCGAGAGATGCGCGCCAAGCGAGACCGAGTTGGCTTATCAACGCCCGAAAAGTACGCGGTGGCGGTAAGAGTATGAACGATGGGCCGCTGTCGCTTTTGCTGCCTGGCCTGCAGCGCGGGAAGGCACGCTGCACAGCGTTGGCCTGCCGCTTTTCGATGCCCGTCGAATCGTAATCCAATGTCGCGCTAAATCAGTTAACTGATTTTTTTCGGTCCGCGGAAAATTCGAGTGCTGCTATTTTATGGAACGAACAAAAATTTTACTGCAGTTTATGTAATGAAAAAGATTTTTTACGAAAATGGTAAAACAGCACTTATTTTGTTCTTAAAGAAAAAATGCAACTCTAAGGTGACAGATTTGAATTATATTTTTTAAAAAGATTGTTTTTTTTCCAAAATTACCAAACCATATAAATACTATTCAAAGAAATTCCTAGAAAACTTAGTAAATATAAATTCCATCTTAAAAAATATTTTTTATTTTAACCGCGAATCCTTGAAATAAAATTACTTCCCTCGCGTAGCCACTGCACTCGAAGCGCGGGAATCCGAAAAAGAGTGGCGACACGTCGCACATCTGCGGGTGCGCGCACTTACGGGCTTTGCTCCGTCAATTATGAAGGGGATCTTTAATAATGAAAGCAGCCCGGCCGTCGGAAGGAGGAAGCGAGAGAACGAGTTCCCCTGGGCGGCATCACCATCTCTCATGCTTACCGCTTAACGGCCCGAGAGTCTGCATAGTTGCGTCGCGCGGCTACAACATCCCAACAGTCTCGCCGGAGAGAGAGAGGAATCGACCCTTTCTTTGCATTAGGCTCGAAGCAGCCCCCGAGAAAGGGTTTTTCGTCCCTTTTACTTTCTTGTTATTGTACCGCCTGACCCGACACGGCCATTCGGCCGGCTTTGTCGTCGGAAAAATTTTTCGGAGCACCGTCGACTCTTCGCGACTCGGCGTGAATGCGTATTCGTCAGGGAGGAGCAAATCCTGTCATTCATATGTAAAGGAAGCGGGAATCTTCTGAGTGCGATCCTTGCTGGATTAAATTTTTAGATTGAGTTTGTCTTTTATAAAGGGTTCATCTCACTTTAGCTCCTTATTTATTGCAAATTGTTACTCTACGTTGAATATAAATGAAATTTATTAAATTATATGTTCAGCGTTAAAGATAATAAAATAGTTTGAAAGATTGTTGCAATAGAGTTTCAGTAGAACAAATGAAATCCAATCAGACATTTGATCAATAATTCATTACCTTATAGAAATTCATGTAAAATAATTTTGTAAAGAAGGTTTTAATTGAATTTGTTAAAAAAATATTTTAGGGAAACTCTTAAAACGCATATCTTACGTCTAATTGTCACATTTTACGGCACTAAAGTACAACTCAACATGCATAAATTAAGGACGTTGTATTTGCGCAATTCGTTTCAAAAAGCATAAATCATTCTATAAAACGGATTAGGTGGTTTTACTGCTGCGAATGCTGGTAATATTGTTATCGCTGGTGATTAGACCAAGGGTAGCTAAGTCAAAGAGAGATTACTTAGGTACACAATTATTGTAAGTACGGGGTTGAACAACCCTAAACGTACATCAAGAAAACAGCACAACTGCTTTTAACGAATTATTTTTCCTTGAGGAAAATACTTTTAATTAAAGGTAATTAAATTGACTTTAATTAAAATTTTCGAAGTAACAATAAAAAAAACAAGAGTCAAAATGTAAGTTAAAATATTCTTTCTAATTTGATCGTAGATTATTGTTACGCGCGCGACTGCTCTTGCAAATGTATTACTGATTTGAAAAATCAAATATCATTAATTCGAATCCCAACTCCGCAAGAATAAGTGCAATCAGCAGTAGCAGATCAAAGTTAATCAACGTCAGAGTCTTTGCACCGGCTAATGTGCACAAATGCGACTAACGCGAGCTAACAGCGAGTTTCCTTCGTTAGCTTTCCTCCCCGGCACCCCCTAGGACTTAGATCCTCTAACATACTCGGCGCTCCGTACACGAGCGCTATACTTCCTCCGTTTGTACGAGCTCTTACATACACTCCATTAACTCGCTCGCAGGCGATCGCGGTGTGTATTGCAAGTTGGTGCGTTTGCCGCGGCTCCCTTACACGCCGTATCTTTAAGCTGCCGCTAAATCAAATCCGCGACGCTTTTACTTCTCCGCTACTTCGGATCTTCTACTTCTATACTTTGGACTTCTGCTCAGGTTTTTGATTTCTTAAGCTGTATGAATTATCGTGTGAATTCAATTTTTGATGAATTAATTTTTATGACACACTGCAAAATAATAAAGTCAACAAATAAGTAATAAAAAGGATCATGGCTTTGGCTAATATGAAATTTGACCCGGAGAAGAACGTTGAAAACCGTTTAAAGTGTGGAAAAATGTGCCACTTAAAAAAATTGATCGTTCTATGTCCAACAAAAGTAGAGGAAAATGGTTTTGAAGTTTCGGCTAATTTTCATTAAAAATAAAGAAAAGCACTTTTTTAACTACATGAATCAAAGTAAAAATGTAAGATAATAAATACTAACAATTCTAATCAATTTAGATTCAAAGCAGCGCTTCCCATCGACTGCAGAATTATTTTTAGTTAAAAATACCAGGTTTAGCATTCAGTAATAAATACAAAAAAAATTGTCTTTGCACGTTTTTTGTAACAAATTAACATTGAAAATAAACGTCATATAAAAAACTAGTAAAAAAAAAAAATAATAATTTTATTGTTGAGTAGTCCTTAAAGACACTTTCAGGGATTACAAGCTCAAGGGATAAAAAATACTCAGGTTCCCATACCGAGATATCAAAATATTTGCAAATTTTGCTTTTCACTCTAATATACACTAATTATATTTAAATTTTAAAACATATTACCTTCATCGACCGCCGTTTTGTTTTAAAGTTTAATTAACCACCTATACTTGTTATATTTCCGATTTTTTCATTTACTTATTTACCAATTAAGTTTTTATCAGCTTATATTTGGAATGAAAAAAATTTGGCAAGAACAACATTTTTTAATTCATTTAAGGTTTTCACTTTTTATTTCACAATAATTTTCTATATATTTTGTATACATATAAGCAGAATAAAAAATCGTTTTTAACCAGCTAATTCTGAAAGTCCAAAGTCAAAGACAAACGCAAGCGAAAGACAGGAAGAGGGAGCATATAAGGAATCGGTGGCTCGGGGGGACCGCCTTCTCAAAGGTTCGGCGGCCGTTAAGATCGCAAATCCATAATCGCCGTAAACCACCGAGACTTAAGCGCGCGAGAGACCGAAATTCCCTCCCGCACACATTACCTATACGTTGGCGTTTCTCTTCGGGGCAGGGCGCGCGAATCTTACCCGAGTTCTCTCGCAAGTGCAGGCGCGCCCAGAGTTCGAGAGCGCGTAAATTTTCTAGGGAGATACTTGAACGTTTGATATGCCTCTGGGTTAACTAATGCTCGAGATTTATGGGAGCTGAATTATTCGAAAGTTGTTTCGACTTATGTTTTTATGATCGTTGCATGCGAGCATCAACGGTCAAAGAAGTCAATTCCTTTCAAATATTCAGCTGCAACCAATTTGTAACCAGTTTGTGAACTGTTACCGTTTTTACATTTTTAATTTTTAAATATAAAAATATACTTGCTTTATTCAACCATTTATTTATTTACATTAATTCTACTAAATATTATTATTTACTATTATTAAAAAACTTCGGAATAATTAATTATTATTTTATTAAATTTATTAATATTAGAATTACTGTAGTATTTAAAATTTTCATAAATAAATTAATAAAACATTGTATTTTTTATCATATTGGAAAAAGCTTAACTTTATATAACACTTGCAATTATGATAAAAATATTAATTCAATATTTTTAATTCATTAAATGTTTTCACTAAAGAAATAAAACGACATAAAACGTTTTGACGTAGAACAGCAATTCTGTTAAAAGAAAACAATATTTATACGAATCCGATCAACGTACGATTCTAAGAATTAATGCATCTAAAAAATCCTTCAAGAGCCCAAAACTCGACTTTCCGAAAGTCGCGAAACTTTATCGTTCTCTTTCCCTTCGATTTCCAGCATCCAGACCTCTCTCCCTACTCACCAAGCTATATTTACATTTGGCTTTCTCGTTGGCTTGCGCGAGAAGCCTCCCAACTACGCGAGCGAACGAGCGGCGACGAATCCTCGGCGCGGGGTTATATAAGCTCTCAAGCACGGGCACATTTCTCTGAAATACGATGTCCCCGGGAGCATAAACGCCGTTACTATTCCCACAAGTTGTAACTGGTGTTAATTATTGAGCCGGTGTATGCATATAAGAGGAACGGCTATGCGGAGGAGCCAGGCTCCGCGATCATTCGCGCCCGCAGAAAGAGGGGGTGCGACGCGACGAAGGAGAATCAGGAGAAAAGCTGATATTTGTACCACTAACTAACGAGAGAAGTTTTAGCAGATCGGTTACTTTATTCAAACGAAAATAATTCGTGAAAAATATTTTTTGCATTTAACGCGAATGAAACAATAAATAAATAATAACTCAATCATAAACGTTACCTTCTCGAAATAAATTTATATCTGCAGCCATGTTATTATGCACCACTACAAACCTTGTTTTTTCCTCTACTAAACTTATAAAAACCAAAAGGAATCTTTAAATAGTAAAAAGGATTTATATATTTTACAAAATTAAAAAAATTGAACAAAAGAAGGATTAATAAGGAACAAAAAAATAATTTTGCAAAAAAAAAGGAATAAATGAACAATAATGTACCAATACTGGGGACTAAAAAATATTCAAAGCTAACCAAATACTTTTTCTTCGAAATCAAATCTTTCTGGTTTAAAATGTACAACGCATAAGTTTTATTAAATGTGAAAATTGTAAAGATTGTCTAATATTTGGTTCAAAAATATTAATATATATGTACTTACTTATTTATGCGAAATGTGTCTTATCTTTTTCAAACAGTAGTTATGAATATATATATATACATATATATGTGTAACTTAATACTAATTGTAAGTACTTACTATCATTCTGTTGCACAATTTCATGCTGAAAGCTATTTGTTCGCGATAGACTTCGGTGATTATGTATTTTTTACTTTTATTTCCAAATTTCAGAAAAGCAACCGAAAACTATTTATTTGAAAAACATTTGTATAATTACAGTTTTTAACGAGACAAGGAGTAAATCATTTATTCAACTACACAATATGTACTACAAAATACTTTAAACTTGTTAATATTCGTTGATTACTTCGTTGTGCTAAAGAATAACTTTCCTTTCGTATATAGAATACATTTGACTACAACCGTCGCGGGTAGAACACATTTGAGATTTGAACTACAACCGTCATTCGTAGAAAACTCAAACAGTGCTGCCACTCTGCCAGTTGATTTAAGTTGGCAGCATTACTTTTGAATCCTCCGAAAATTATTTTGAAAATATTGAAACTTCTAAATTCTAATGGTAAAGAATATTATTGTAGCTTTTTTCAATCTAAAGAATAAAAAAGTAATGTAATGTGAATCTAAAATGTGCTGATACAGGCTGCAATTCAATGCTTTGCCTGACGTCGCAAGAAGCGAGCGAGAGCGAGAGAGACAGATAGCCACGAGCCGCTCGACGTGGCAGAACAGTGCGGTGCTCGGTTGACTTTCCTTGCGACGACCCGCTTGCAAAATAACAACAACCCGTTGCAATTAATTCTCCAAGCGCCACAATCCTGTTATGTATTTGTCAAGAGATTAGTAAATGAAACGTAAGTATACAAAAGCCTTCCGAAATCAAGTTCTCCAGCAATTCCAGGCGCACATGCTTACGTGGGTCTGTACTCCACAGTGTACACCAGCCCCGTATACGCTCAAAGGATATAGAGGCAACAGCTGTCCTTTTAATTTTTGACAACCACGTTTAATAGAACGTTTTGTTCGTCTGGAATATAATACTTGATTGACAACAACGCAGTGTAACTTCATTTGTGGTTAAAGTGCCAGTTAATTGTTGTGTATAGAGTTCAAGATCTTTTAAATTTAAAGTGGGAAATAAGAGAAGTGAAAGCATCAAGTGTTAACCGGGCTCACAGCATAATTGCGTATATAGATGTATACAAACTTGTTTCACGCTTTCTCTGCTTTCTTTAATTAGATGTTAATATAAAAACACAAAATTTTTAAACTTTCAAAATATTTCAACAATGAAAGTATTACAATTATTTTATAAAAGAACGTATATTGTAGTCTGGATTTTAAAAAAAATTGTAATAAGAGAGGTTATGATTTTAAATTCTTTATTTTGAACTTCTAAAGTATTTGACTTTTTTACTATTTATTTAAGAATTTAATTGAAAAAAATTATAGAAATCTTAAAAATAAAACTAGTGTTAACTTAAATTTGTTATATTATAGTAAAGTGTCCTTAAACGTATTTTATATCTAACCATATGCCTTTAAACTTTTGTATAATTAAGCCCTCAAAGATTATTATAAACACTTTTTAAAAAAGTTTATTAACATTAACATAAAATCTTGGAATTTAAACATCATAACAAATTTTGTTTATTTTTTAAATAAAAAATTTAAATGAAAAAATTGACCTTATACATAGAAATTACAATTATAAATTTTAATACGACTTTAACTTTCAATTTTTTAGACTAAAACATGAATCCACAGTATTTACAACAGAATTTGTATTATGGAAGCCAGCCTCCGAATGCACCTTATGGAGAACCTAATGCCAATCATATGCCAAAAGGATCCCATGACATGCAATCTTTTCCACCTCAAAAGTCAGCTGTAAGTGGTCCACCTACAAATAATGTACCACCCTTGCCAAAGGATGCCCAACCACAACCACCTTTTCCACATAGCAATCAAAATAATCTTGTAAATCAAATGTCTAATATTTCATTGACTGGTCCTTCAAAATTACCAGTAAGTTCATAACTTTTTAAATAATTTGAGAATTGAGAAAATAAGAAATATTTGTATCTTTTTTAGTATTATATCTCCTTTAAATTTATTTACACTTTTTTGTAGCAAGGATTTCCTAGTCAAAATGAAAATATATCGAAATCATTTCCTACTTCTACAAATGGAGTTGCTTCTCAAAACAATTTAACACAGGGTGAGCTAAACTTTCAAGTATTATTATTCCTTTATATAATCAAAACCGAACTAAAAATGAATACAAATAAAAAACGAATAAAAATAAAAAACAACTAATCATTTTTGTAACATTTATAGATGGTCCTAACACAAATGATATAGGAAAGCAAACATTAAATCAAGTTCAGCCACAGCAAGTAGCACCTCCTACTATACAAGCAAGTCTTCCACTTCAACATGGATCTTCCACAGCACCACAATTTTCTAACCAACAGTATTCAGGAAAACAACCTAGCTCAGTACCGCTTTCAGGACCAAATATTACTCAAAATACTCCACAAGCGTTATCAGCTGATCAGAATCAGTTTTCAGGACAGCAACTACAACGGCCTGGAATGCCAATGAATCGACCACCTATGGGTCAACAAAATATGTCAAGACCACCACTTCCAGTTCAACCTAACATCCCTGAATCTCAAATGCCAGGACAACAAAACTTTTCTGGACCACCCAAGCCAAGTCAACAGAATTTATCTGGACCTCCATTACCAGGTCAACAGAATATGTCTGGACCTCTATTACCAGGGCATCAGAACTTGGCTGGACCTTCAATGCCAAGTCAGCAAAACTTTTCTGGGCCACCTACACCGGGACAACAAAATTTCTCTGCACCATCAATACCAGGTCAACAGAATTTTTCTGGACCTCCAATGCCAGGTCAACAAACTTTATCAGGACCTCCAATGCCAGGTCAACAAAATTTATTAGGACCTCCAATGCCAGGTCAACAAAATTTATCAGGACCTCCAATGCCAGGTCAACAACATTTATCAGGACCTCCTTTGCCAGGCCAGCAAAATTTATCAAGGCCCCCTATGCCAAGTGCGCAAAATTTCCAACAACAGCAGTATCAATCAGGACCTCCAATACCAGGACAACAAGGCAATCCCCCATATGGTATGAATCAAGGTTTTCAACAACCGAATTATGGTCCTGGACAACCTGTAAGATATAATTTGATTAAAATGTTTGTATAATTAAATATAAAAATGAAATCATTAATTAGTTTATTAATTTAGAATATGTACGGAAATCAAAGCAATATGTACCCAAACGCTCAAGGTCAGCAAAGAAGACTTGATCCTGATAACATGCCTAGTCCAGTATGTTTAAAATTTTTTGTTCTTAAAAATAATTAATATTTGATTTGAATTAAAATTTACTAAAAAATGTATTAAAATATATCGTTTCTAGATTCAAGTTTTTCAAGCTGATCAAGCTTTAAAAGGAGGAGATTTTATAACCAATCAAAAAGGATTGGTGCCTCCCTTAGTATCTACAAAATTTGTTGTTCATGACCAGGGAAATGCATCTCCAAGATTTATCCGATCATCCATGTATACTGTTCCTACAACTGCTGATATACTAAAGCAAGTAAGTATTTGTGCAATAATATTTATAAATAAAACAAGTTTTTTTTTAATATTTTATAAATTACTTGTTTGATTTTTATAGACACAAATTCCATTTGGAATTATTCTGAGTCCAATGGCTCAAGTAGAAAAAGGTGAATATGAACCTCCTATTGTTGATATGGGTGAAATTGGCCCAGTTCGCTGCGTTCGTTGTAAAGCGTACATGTGTCCTTTTATGCAATTTGTTGATGCTGGTCGACGATTTCAATGCGTTTTTTGTAAAGCTACAACAGAAGGTAAGATATTTTAAATAAAAATTTTATTTAAATTATAGATAAAATAATTATTGTTTAAAATATATATTAAAATTAATTTTAAATATTTTTTTAGTTCCAAAAGAATATTTCCAACATTTGGATCATACTGGTCAAAGAATGGATCGTTATGAAAGACCAGAATTAATGCTTGGAACTTATGAATATGTGGCTACAAAAGATTATTGTAGAGTAAGTTAAAAAAATTAAGTTAATAAAATAAGTCAGATTTAAGAATTTAAAAATGTAATAAATTTTTTTTTAATTCTAGGACAACGTTTTACCTAAACCACCAGCAATTATATTTGTAATTGACGTATCTTATAATAATATCAAATCTGGCCTAGTAAATTTGCTTTGCTCTCAAATAAAAAATATTATTCGCAATCTACCTGTTGATCTGGGACAAAGTAAATCCAATATGAAAGTTGGTTTTATTACCTATAACAACTCTATTCATTTTTACAATTGCAAAGCAAATCTTGCTCAACCTCAAATGATGTACGTAGGGGATGTTGAAGATGTTTTCATGCCACTATTAGAAGGATTTTTATGTGACCCTGAAGAAAGTGAATCAACAATTGATAATTTAATGGTTCAAATTCCAACTATGTTCGGAGATACTCGTGAAACAGAGACAATTCTTGGACCAGCAATTCAAGCAGGATTAGAAGCACTTAAAGTAATTATTTAATAATTTAATAACAATATTTCAAGTGAACAAAATTATAAACATAACACAATAACATTACATTTACTTTTTGAGGCTTCTGAATGTGCTGGAAAACTAATGGTATTCCATTCATCGTTACCTACCAAGGAAGCTCCAGGCAAACTTAAAAGTCGCGATGACAGAAATCTTCTCGGAACAGATAAAGAAAAAACTGTTTTATGTAAACAAAAATGATTTATTTGCACTTTTAAAAATTAAAATTTTATATCAATTTTCCCTTCTTATATTTATAGCTCCGCAGACAAACTTTTATAATACTTTGGGTCAAGAATGTGTTGGATCTGGATGCAGTGTGGATCTATTTCTTTTTAATAACTCCTACATAGATGTTGCAACAATAGGTCAAGTTAGTAGACTAACTGGTGGTGAAATTTACAAATATAGCTATTTCCAAGTAAGTACCAAAGAATTATTATACTAAAAAAAGATATAAAATAAGAAACAAATTAAACTTTTACTAAAATAAGAATTAAATTATTCACAAACAAATAACGGGAAACATTTATATAAGAAAATTAGATTACAATAATTTAAAATAAAAATAATTTTATATAACAAAATTTTTTAACAGGCAGACATTGATGGAGAAAGACTGATCACAGATATCATTAATAACATTAGTAGACCTATAGCATTTGATGCTGTTATGCGCGTACGCACCTCAACTGGCGTAAGACCAACCGATTTTTACGGACACGTGTATATGTCTAATACAACTGATATGGAATTAGCTAGTATAGACTGTGATAAAGCTATTGCAATTGAAGTAAAACACGACGATAAATTAGATGATGATGGGGTGTACGTTCAAGCAGCACTTCTTTACACGTCCTGCAGTGGAATAAGAAGACTACGAATAATTAATTTGGGCTTGAAAACTACACCACAAATATCTGAACTTTATTCATCTTGCGATTTAGATGCTATAGTTAATTTCCTTTTGAAACAAAGTAAATATTTATTTTCAATTTTATTTATACTTCAATTTTACGCATACTTTTTAATTTTTAATCGTTTAAAGATCTAAAGTACAAAAATATATTTTTTTTATAAAACAGGTGTATCAAAACTTGTGGAGTTGTCACCAAAGGCTGTAAAAAGTGGACTAAATGCAAGATGTGCTGATATATTAGCGGCATACAGAAAACATTGTGCTTCTCAGTCAAATTCAGGTCAATTAATACTTCCCGACTGTATGAAGTTATTACCACTATATACAAGCAGTTTAATAAAAAGTGATGCATTGACTGGAGGTGAATATAAATGATGTTAACAAATATTGCTTTAACAATTTTTTCAAATATATTAATAATATGTCCTCTTACAGGTGCTGGCATAACAATTGATCAAAAAGCCTACGTCATGATGTTAGTTTCTTCAATGCCCATTCATGAAACGTTAGCTTTTGTCTATCCACGATTAATTTCTTTACACGATATTGATCCTCACATTGACGGACTTCCACCCTTATTACGTTGTTCGATTGAGAAATTTGAAGATCATGGAGTATATTTATTAGGTATAGTAGTCAAAATACGACCTTATTTTGAAATAAATTTAAATTTCAAAATATAATAAAAAATTAACTTTTAGAAAATGGAATTCATATGTTTATGTGGATGGGTTTGAGTTTAAATCCGCAATGGGTACAAGCAGTTTTTGGAGTGGCATCTGTTGTTCAAATTGACACCGATAAAACTGTCCTGCCGGAACTGGACAATTCTTTAAATAGACGAATTAGAGATATAATTGGACAAATTCAGAGTGAAAGACGTTACTGCATGCGGGTAAGAGACTTATAACTTTTCTATTTGTACATTATACATTTTATTGAAATCTAAATTTAACTATTTATTTTTTAGTTGACTCTTACTAGACAACGAGAAAAGATGGAAATGGTCATGCGTCAATTTTTAGTTGAAGATCGTGGTGCCGATGGTAGTTTGAGCTACGTGGACTACATATGTCACATGCACGGAGAAATTCGAACACGGCTTAGTTAATGTGAACTAAGTTCATATTAACAACAGAGTTAAAATATATTTTAATAACGCTGATTGTAATGCATACAATATAGTGTTAAAAGAAATTTATAAAAATTTTATTTATATTTGTTTTATGTTCGCATATTTTAAAAGTTAATAATAAAGATTTTTGTATAATAATTTTATTGCTTTAAATCTCGTATTTTTTTAAAAATGTTGTTTTTCTAAAAAGTGTAAATGTGTGCAAAAACGTACAGGGTTTAAAAATTTCAAAATCTGTTGACAATTTTTGTATACGTAAAATACAAATAAATGAATATGTAATATAAATAAAACAAACATTATATAAGGAAAATGTAAAATTATTTACATAGTATAAAACTTATGTATTTTTATATAAAAATTTAAGTAAAATATAGTTTGTAAATTATTAATGAAAACATTATTTTCAGCAAATCTTAAACAGACTTACTGCTGCTTTGAGTTTCCAACTTTTTATTGCATATCCTTTTTTTATTACCAATTTATTAAAAACTAGTTTAACAAATTAATTCGATTAGTCAGTAAAAATCTAGAAAGAAAATATTGACTTTTAAAATATGTAATAGTATTTTTAAAATTTTAAATATTATTCCGTGCAATATAAATTAATTTAAGATGTACCTTATATAAAAGTATTTACTTACTCTTTGTAAAACTAACAATTATTTGAAATAAATTTTTTAAGAAATGGTATTTTTATTTCAATCTTCTTTTAAAACCTTATTTTATTAATTACTTTGGAATTTTTTAAAATAATTATTCATTAATACATTTACGGGTTATTTTTTAAAATAAGTAAATAAAAAAATAGACATTTTTACTGTATCAAGGAACGAGTGCCGACTTGCTGATCGTTAGTGATCTATTTTGTATAAGAACTTCTTCAATATCAAAGAAAATAAGCAAATCAAATTAATTTTTCATAATAGTGATAATTTAATTAAATAAAAACATTAAATTAATTTTTAAAATTTGTTTTATTAAACAGTAGTTGTACTTAAAAAACTTTATAAATCAATAAAAGTTTTTGATTTTGGCGGCCATCTTTCAATTCGATACTATCGCAATCTCCCTTTTTAGGCTCGAGATCGATAAGTACTCGAAAACCGAACGAATTTCGCGTGGGATTTTTATAAGCAACTGAAGGATTGATTCAAGTGGTTTTACTTCAAAAAAATATGGTTTTTAATTGTAAATAAATATATATAGAATATAGTTTAAAAATACTTTGGAAAAATGGCAGAAATTACGACGCCAGAAAAACAAAAGTACTGCGAGGAATTAAATCAATTTATTCAAGATACACAACAAATTTTAAAACAAACATGTTCTAACTTAGGTTGGGATTTGGAAAGTACTTGTGCAAAGGTATAGCTTAAAGATAGTTATTACAATTTTAAAAAGAATAATGGATGTTCATTATATCTAAATACTTTTAGAAAGAATCATACTTAGAATGTCCCTTCAACAATGGACATCGAGTTCCAGAAAGTTCTGTTGAGAAACATCTTGAACAATGTGAATGGAACATACTTGGTTATACTAAAAATTGTGTACCACTTCCAGAATCAGCATTAAATCCTGGGCATCCCTCTAGTATTCAATTTGGTAATATTTAACTGTCATTATAAAAATATTGTTTTTGTATGTTCATATTTAAAATATTTTTGCGCCAAAATGTCACTATTGTCATTCGCATGTACTTTAATTAATTTAAAAATTAATTTCTGTTATTTACAGATATGAGTCTGCAGCACAAAGTTCTACAATTAGCAAAACAGAAGGACCCTACATTAAATATAGGTTTGTGTTTTTGATATATTTAATATAAAAAATTAAATTCTATGTTATTCGTAATTCAATAGCTATGATTTTTTCCAGAAACTTATGAGTGTTATTTAACACCATGGAATCATTATATCCTTTTTTCATATCCTTTATCAAAACTTATAGTATTTTAAAAACTTTATCAAATTGAAAATATGTTACATATTTGTATACATTTTAAATATTATAAAATTATTTTTTATTTTTGAATCTCCATTTTTTTTTTATAATAACAGGTATAGATGAAAAATTAATACCGAAGACATTGGATCGGCTTATGAGTGATTTCACCCGTGATGAAAGAATAGCAATGTATGAATATGTTCTTGGCAATACTGCAACACCTGATATTGGTCAAGATATTACAGATATTAACAAATCGCAGTAAGAATTTTTGCCATTTTTTAGTTCTTTTAGTTTTAGATACTGATTTAACAATATATATTGATTTCAGGAAAACAAATTCCCAAAATTCAACTGCTTTAGAACTTTTAGCACAAGAAAGAAACTTGAAAAGACGAAGAGCTAAATATAAAGGTGGTGTGCATACTAATAAAAAATCTCAGACTGAAATTTTGAGAGAACTCATAGAACAACAAATGGATGTATACAAAGAATATTTATCTGAAAAGTTTGGTATTTCTATCCCTGAATTTAATGAAGAAGGTAGTACTTACTCTTATAAGAATGATGAAATAGAGCAAGTAAATGATGAAAGTAGAACTGATAATTATTCAGAGTCATTTTCTAAACATAAGAATAGAAATAAATCAGATAAAGATAATGAAAGCCAATCTGATAAAAGTAAATACAATTCGAAGTATTCCAGTACAAAATCAGAGCATAATTCAAGATGCCATGACAGAGATCACGTTTCAAGACGAAAAAGCTATAACAATTATACAAATGATTACAAATCTGAAACTTCTCGAAGTTCTTCAAAACATGATTACCGTTCCAGAGACTGTGATAAATATAATGATCATGATAGAAATTACGATAAGTATACGAAATACGATTCTCGTGATAAAAATAGCTCACACGAGAAAAAAAGTCAAGATTATAGCGATTTACGAAGTCGCAAAGATGATAGAAGGAAATCTCAAGAAAAAAATTACAGCGACAAATCAAGGAACGATCCCGAAGAAAGCAAAAGTCATAAGAAATCTAAAAAAGAAAAAAAGAAAAGAAATCGCTCTCGTGAAGATGACAATGACCATAAACATAAAAAATCGAAACACAAAAAAACTCGTCGTCGCAGCAGAAGTCGTACCTGAGGTAGAGTGTATAAAGTTTTATTTATTTAAGTTTTTTATTTATATATGTATATATTGTAAGTAAATCTTTTTTATAAACTAATCTGCATTTTTCACAAACTATTTTTTTTCTTTTATTTATAAACTAAAATTACTATTGAAATCAGTTTTAATGCGTCAAAAGTGGATAAAACTTGAACGAAACATTTTCGATGTGAATGGATCTACGTGCCTTATTTATTAATAATAATAATTAATAAATGTCAATTTTTAAATAAAAGTATTACATTCTAATAATCTAAGTAGCAAGAGTAATTTTAATTTTAGATAAGGATGGGAGTTTTTCTCTGATTATTATGAGGTTGGAGAAAGTTAATACTTCTCAATGAAATATTTTTAATTTGATTAAAACTTCTTTAAAATAAACTTTTGCTTGCATAAAGAAATTTTTCGCAAAATCCTTCGGCGGTTTATTTTAGATTCAAATTAATTTTTTTTTATTTAAGTCTACCTATACTTTTTAATTTAGAGTAAAAAAAATTGGCAATAATAACGCATCAATAAGAGAAAGGTAAATGCAGAGATGAGCGGACTGCTTTTAAAATGCTCGAAGAGACATCGCGAAATTACATAAGCTCCGAAGGTCGGAGAAAATCGCGGGGCTGCTTTCTCTCTCTTTGTGTACACTGACAGTCCGAGCGAAAGGACGTTTCAGCGATACAACAGAGGGACCCAAATTCTAATAAGTATCCTCGGCAGAGTTCAGGGACAGAAAAGGTGACCAATAAAACTGCTTTTTTAAAGAAAGCTATCGATCTCTTTCTGAATCATATCGTTTAAAATTCACAAGGAGCGTCGCACCTAAACTTGTACACGAGAAGCGAAGATTTCAATTACTAACGATGAATTATGCATGAACGCTTATTATATAACGCCAAAAAGAATTAGTAGGTTAATATTCATCCCACGCCAAGATGTCAAAACAACTTCGGATATTTTTCTAATATGAAAGTAGGATCTATTTGAATTTTGTCTCGAAAACATTATTTTTTATCATTAATTTTCATCATTTGAATTAATTATGTTTCTATAGAGTTTTTAGCAATTTATAATTTGTTTTTGTTTCTAAATTTTATGCAAAAAATAATGTTTTACATTCTAATTATTATGCAACTGAATATCGATTTCAAATACTTAAATTTGTTATTTATTTTTGTTTATTTTTTTAAACTAACAGTGTGTATATCGATTATAGTAGGAAGTCGATTAAAAATGCTAAATATTTAATTTAAGGTTTTAAATATTTTATTTCTATAAAATAAGGCATAAATTGCACAGAAAATGCATTACTGAACGCTCCGAACATCTTTTTAAGACATTCGAATTCATCGAATTTATCTTATTTAATTAATAACGTTGTGTCATATAAAATTACGCAATATGTACAATAATAAGTTATAATTTAAATAAACATGGTCGCTTAAACAATACGATATCTAAAAAAAAAAAAATAATTATCGAGAACATTACGTCGATCGTCATGCATAATAAATAATAAACAATAATTAATCAAAAGGCTCGCTTCGAACATAAATGAGAATCGATATAAACGCGCTACCATCCAACAATAAAAGAGTAATACAAGTAATCGCGTTCCTACTCGACGAAAGACTCGGATTCTAGGAAAAAAAGCCGATCGTCGAAAATTCTCTAGAGTCTTGATTAGTTACCGATGATCTGACGGATCCAGTCAAGGTAGTAAGAGACGCGAGCATAAACTCCAGGCACGCCGGCCTGACCGCAGCCGATTCCCCAGGAGACGACTCCGGCGAGTTGCCATTTGCCGTGTCGCTCGCAGACCATCGGACCGCCTCCGTCGCCCTTGCAGGCGTCCTTGCCCTCTTCTCCGCCGGCGCAAACGAATCCTGGGTGCAGGTTGAAGCTCGGCCCGAGTCTTGTCTTTCTCATTTGATACTCGCACACGTTGTTGCCGATCACCGGCACGTCGACTTCTTTCAGAATGTTTTGGTACTTGCCGAAGTCGCCGAAGGCGTCTTTGCCCCAACCGGTGGTCCAGCATCTGCGATTAAACGGTCGAATTTCGATTAGAATTTATTTCAATTAACGAATCCAGAAAATTTTTCAATTTAAATTCAAAATCGAAAAATTGAATTTGCGTATTATGTTCAAAGACGTTACCTAGTATTAACGAAGTCGTCGAACTTGTCGGGTAAGCAAGCAGGGCTGATGTGCGGATTCTTCTCGAAGTCAATGTCGTAGTCAAGCTTGATAATGGCGATGTCGTTGTAAAGAGCGCCGGCATAAAATTCAGGATGCACGATGACGCTGACGATGTCGCGTTCGATGTAGGGGAAAAATTCGACGTCGTGATTGACGTCCCATTCGCCGAGGCGAGCGCGCAGATCCCGGCCGGAGTGAGTTTTAATGCAGTGAGCGGCAGTAATGATATGACGAGGAGAAATTAGAGTTCCACCGCAGACGTAAACACTTTCCTTTTCTCCGGGCTCCTTCTTCAATATAGCGACTTGCCACGGATACTCGCCTGAAAATTAAGACGTAGAAAATTATCCCGCCGAGTCGAAGGAACTTTTACTTCAATTTTAACGTCGCGGGAGAGGAAAATTACCGAATTCGGAGTCGCCGTCGATGTAGGCAGGGGTCTTGATACGTCCTGCGATGCCTTGGCTGTACCTAACGCCGCACTGGCCGTGTTTCGGACGGTGAGATCCGGGATACAATTGGTTGCGACGACAGCAGACGTGCTGGGGTCCGCATACGGGAGGTCTTCCGAACTGGCGCTATAATTGCGAGAGAATATTAGCTTTGCATTTAATGAATGCGCTTACTGTTAATAAATGCACTTTCCGAAGTATAGCACGTAGTGTTAATGGCTACTACTTTCACTACTTCAAGTTTAATTCGCTAGTTTAAATTTAAAGCTTGTATCAACCCACCCGACCTCGTATTTTCATGCAATAATCATATGAGTATAACTAACATGCAATAGCTCATAAATTAAGCTACATTAGTTATAAAAATAGTAAATAAAGTCAAATAAATTTAGTGTTATCTGTCAGGTGTTCGGTTTTCCTCTGTCTTAGCTTAGTAGTGGAATATCGTAGGTCGGTGTCATCTTAACTTATTCAACAAACGTCATTTATCGACGATGCTCCTATTTAATCCTTAGGTTACGTTGCATCCAGCAAAGTCATTTTGGACCTTTAAAGCCTTACCTCCTGCACGTCACGCTTTCTTCTATTTGGGAAGTTGACTTTGTCAGTACCAGACTGATTGGGTAATGCTCTATGAGATGCCAAATTATTCTCAAGTCGTTTGGGATCTTCGGCGGTTATATTTTTTGGAGCATTTCTATAGTAATTGCCATCGTAGTTTGAATAATCATAATCATCGTAAATAGAACCTTCTTTGTTGTAATAATCATAGTCATTTCCATAATAGTGATTTGGGCCATAGTTATTTCCATAATTGTGATTTGGACCATAGTTATTTCCATAATTGTGATTTGGACGATGATGATCACCGTGATGATGGTGTTGATGCTGATGTTGATGATTATGGTAATGAGGTTTCTCAAAGTTTAGAGGTCCAGGACCATAATGAGGACCGTGGTGTGGTGGATAGGATGGAGGTGAAGGATAATAAGTAGGTTTCTCGTAAATTGGTGGTCCTGCAGGATAGTAATGTGGTGCGTAATTGCCGTAATGCCCTCCTCCAAAGAATGCTTCCTTTTTATGTGCCAAGGCATGATTGATTTTATGCACGAGACCTTGATTAGGCGTGACATGAAGATTAACGAATGGTTTCAGGACTTTCTCGCCGTAATCATCTTTGGTTACTTGAAGTGAAACCAAAGGATTAACGGAGACAAGGCCGAGATTAATGCCTTGTCTATTGCCACCATAGCCAGGATAAGGATTGACGAGTGAATCTCCTCCGTATGGATTGATCGGATAACCTCCATCTTGGGGTAGGCCAAAGCTGACGCCAAATGTGGGTTTAACGTTGAGTTTCGATGAGTCCGATTGACCATTGAGTGGCGAGAGAAGACGCTGCAATAGTCAAAGAGCCACGTTGGAGAATCTTTCTTGCGTTGCTACCAGTTAGAAAGTTGGTTAGCCAATTCTTCAAAGTCTGGTACGTGACAATCATGAGCGACAAGCCCGGAACAACCATAGGACATACCAACTAAAACGATGAACCTCTAATACCTTCTCCAGAATGCGTGATTCTAATGACTTTAATTCACCTTTAATCGACGCGTAATGATAACTATAATCTAATCAACTGTTTGGTACATCATTCCAAATTATTTTCTGCTGACATGCTGAGAATACTATTGTTATAATTTTTATATCGTCCTATATTTCGCTAAGAAACAATTTAAATTTACTTTATTATATGTTAAGATTTTACGCGGTAACAATTAATTGATTCATAAAATTTCATTTTAAAATGAAATTGATTAAAACGTTAACGTACGTCACTGTCATGATGAATCAACTAAAACAATGAAAAATGCTAATTACGAAAGGTCAAGTCAAGTATAGTAATGTTAAAAGCATGCATTAATACCAGATCACAGTAATTTATTTATATTTTTATCGTAACACAGAAAAATCAAAACTGATGATTAAGTACTTGAAAAATGACGAAATCTAGTTTTTTCAATGTTACGATTTTGTTAGTTAATTATATTAGATAGCTATCACCTTTAAAAATTAAAATTAAAATAAAAAAAATATGGTACATATAATAAAAAAAGATTATAGGTAACTTACACTTTGAGCTTCAACCTTCTGTTCTTTAGCTCCAGCAGACTTCTCAACATCTCTCTTTGTCCTCTTTTCTTCAGATTTCCTTTCTTCACTTCCAGCTACCTTTTCGCTACTCTTAGCTTCATCTTTTTGATGTTGCAATTGTTCAGTTTCATTAACACCTTTTGGTACTCGAATAATATTCATAGTGCCATTACCGTCAGTAACAACAACTTCCTCTGTATCAGCTTCAATATTCTTATTAACATTTCGTGGATCGATTGCTAAGTAAAGATCATCTTTACGGCCAGCTTGATCAAGTGTAGCACATTGATCGTACGGGACACAGACGCAGTCGTCATAGTTAGATAATCCATTATTGTTATCAAAATTATTGCCATGATTGTAATCATTATTCGATCCAAAATTGTTATTGTTGAAGTTACTATGGCTGTCTAATCCAGAACTGTATAAACCTAAACCTCCGCCAAACTGTTTGCCATTTTGCGCCAAACCTTTGGTATCGCGTTGGGGTTTGTTGTCGTACAAGCGGTAACGATCAGCATAATTGTTTGATGCCGATCCGGTGAGACTGTTGGTAGAAGATGGGTTCTTAACCTTGAAGTTCTTCTTATATTCTTCGTAGTCATTTCCACTGCTTCCGTATCCGTAGTTATTGAAGCCATTGTTACCAACAGGTCCAGGTCCAATAATGGGGGCAACGCCGGCGCCTTCATTTCCTCCATGGTGAAAGTGGTGATGGACGTGCTGCTGAACACCAGCGCCGGTTTGAACTACTACTTGTTTCTTATCAATAAATTTATCTTCGTAGTCGAGAGGTCCGTCAAAACCCGGTTCGTATACTGGCTTGGGGCCGAGCGAAGGACCATGTTTCTTGTATCCTGGGTAGGGACCGGAGAAGCTTGGAGGTGGGTGACCAATGAATTGCGGAGGACCTCCAAAGCTGGGGCCAGAAATGGACGGTGGTGGTCCCGAGTAAATCGGACCGTAACCTGGGGGTTTACTGCCTAAACCTCCATGTGGTCGCTTGACTGGAATAGCTGGCAGCGGTCGACCAACTGGTTTAATTGTAACTGGCTGTGCGTAAATAACTTCTTGGGGATGAATATCACGATGGGGAGAGTAGTAAGGACGTCTCTCTTCTGTTCCATCGCACTAAAAATTTTATTTAGTTAGACGTCTATTTTTATGAATATATTTATGCAATGAGAAGTAAAACTGAAACTTACATTCATCAGACCTAAGGAGCATAACTTGTCACGGATGTATGATCTAGCAAGAGTATCATTTCCAACCTGCAAAGCATTTTTCACTTCAGGATCAGCATAAATTTCATCATAACCTTCAAGGTTGCGCCCCTGTCGGTTAGAAACAAGAATATCGTCAATCACAGTTTCAGCCTAAAAATTTTAAAACGTCGTTTAGGAATTGCTTATTAAGACTTTTTTCTTAATAATCGTATTTTTACCGTCGATGGATCCAAAAGCGACGAACTTGAACCGGACTGCTGTTGATTCGATTGCTGGGGATCAAAAGTTAATGGATGAAACGCTTCGCTTGGTTGACTTGCCGAAGCAGACAAGTCCGAAGGTGACCAAGATGAATACTGCTTTTGTTGATTTGTTTGATACGTTGATTGAGTAGCGAAAGCATGGGTTGTTAAGTACAGTAGTGCTATATATTTAAGCCACATTTTGTCTGCAATCAAAATAATTTTTTTTTTTATTAGTTTATTTATTTTTAAACTAATAATGAATATTTAATTTACAAAGGATTACTTTGTAAATTTTCAGATTTAAATAAATAAATAAATAAAAATTTATTAATAAATAAATAAAAGTCAATGAAAAAATTAAAACTTTCTTAATTTCTTAAATCTGTGTATACTAGTTTTAATGAAAAAATGATAAGTCTGGGAAAAATAAAAAAGGATTTCAATGTCACGCATTTTGAAACTGACATCTGTAAACATAGTACATCAACCGTAGTAATTACCATTGAATCCTAAAAACGAATTTTATTGTCACTAAATTGAGAGGGATTTCCTGCAACTCCGACAATGTCAGAGGAAATTATAGCTGTCAAATTTAGAGATCAGCAGAAATTACAATTGTCACTTTTAAGGAAACGCCACTTTCTCTCGAAATTGTCATTTTTATTATTTTGGTCTATGATCTCATAAGATGTCACATAACATCGATTTCTCTTTCTCTGTCTTTTTAATGTTCCTTTGTATGTATATTTCTTTTCGACTCTCTCTTCTACTTTATATTTTTTTCCTTGATACAATTAAATGTATATATTAAAATAGATCCTCCAAATCTGCCGAATTAGACTTTTTAATGATCGAATATGAGGAAAATCAGATTTCGCAAGTAATATATATTTCGCTTTCGTAGATTTTTACGAAATCGTTTTATAAAAATATAATAATTTAAAGAAATTATAAGTCTTATAAGCTTAATTATTACTAAAAAATAAGAAACTTTTTAATACTTTTGATACGTCTTAGGACGTAATATCTTGACCAATTGAAACAATTCATGAAATTTTTTAATCTTCATAACAAACCTTTATTTAAAATATTTTTTAATTAAATATTTTTAAAAACTTTTGTTTTTATAATTCCTTAGTAATCACATAAAATAGTTCTAACTGATATCGTAGAAAGAAAATTTTGTGAATCACAGAATTTAGAATTTATTACCCAAACTGTGATTGCACATTAAAATTGAGAAATAATACCTTCAAGCAACATTAGAAAGAATAATTGACGTCAATGAGATTTTTCTGAAATAATGAAATCACAAGAAAGTACATCTTTCGTTTCCGCGTCACGCTTTGTTTCATCAGTCTACTTGAGCAACAATTATTTTGAGAAAATATAATATGAATGATAAAATCTTCAGAAAATACAGTTTTTGTACGTACGCTTTCTAATATAAGCCACAAATTCTTTATACGTAAATAAATTTGATTTATTAACTTTTTTCCCCAAGCAAGTGTAAACCTTTTCGATCGCAATTTAACGTGACAAAGGAAAATCAAAATAAAACTACGGAAACTGAGTGAGTACATTTTAATGTATAAAGAAAGGAAGCTGCAAGTAAATCTGAAAGAAAGTGAGAGGAAGTCAGAGAAAGTGGTCGAGCAGGTAAGTGCTCTCGGTTTACACAATGACCGTACCCTATCTTCCACGGTCATTGCAACTTCGTGTACTTTTGTTTTGCTTCAACGGTGTCATCGCTCTTTTCAAATGTTTAATTAGCCGATGGCTATCTTAGAAAGTTAAAGCAGTCACTGCGGTGTTTTAAGTAAAATAGATTCTGAGAATTTTACATTTCCCGCCCAAGTGTTCATTATTTTGCAGATCATTTAGCTTAAATTTATATTTTTATTTGAAAACTTTGTGAGTTTAATAGTCAGTTAAAAATATCATTTACAGAAATAGTCGATATTCCTCAT
Source organism: Ormyrus pomaceus (assembly GCA_900474385.1). Lineage (NCBI taxonomy): Eukaryota > Metazoa > Arthropoda > Insecta > Hymenoptera > Ormyridae > Ormyrus > Ormyrus pomaceus. The sequence continues at coordinate 67,977 of UCOM01000458.1, forward strand.
TTCTAGTATCATTTCTTATCGAATGAAAAACTAATTTGTGTTAAGGTCAAATTATTTATTTTTGCCTAATTATAATTTTAAAAACGTAATATTCAAAGATCTGTATATTTACTGCAACTGCAAATTATTAAAAAAAAAATAAGTAAAATAAGTACTCGGCGCGCAGATTTAAAACTTACTTAATTTTTTTATTGAAATTAGTTTAAAAATACGTACAAAGTGTTTTTCAAATTTGCAAGTAAAGCGGTGAAAGCTGATTTTCCGAATGCGTGCAAGTGCGCATAAATAAATTATGTTAATGTAAATTTCTGTACATAAATATAAATTATTATTGTTCAGAAAAAGAAAAACCGTTTTACTTTAATCTTCAATACTACTAAATTTCAAAATAACATTAAAAATGAAACCTAAGATCACCATCACCTAATCTAATTTAAAAAAAAAAACTTTATTCTAGGGTAACTGCCAGCGTAATCCACTTTACCTAACTGAAAAATATAGAAAAAGTGAGCTAGATAAGGACTCACCTGCTTTTTAGGTCTGTTTTCTTTTGTGCACTGAGTTCGCCGGCGGCGGCTAGGCTTCTTATATAGTCTTTCTCACTCCTTTTCTCGCGAGCTCCCGAAAGACTTTCTCCGCGCGCACACTATTTACAACCGCCTCGCTACTCTGAGCTTTTACTCGCTGCCGTCGAATCTTATATAGTTAGCTTTGGGGATGCTGAGGCAGGGCAGCCCACTCCCGGCTTCCTGGAGGAGGGGTACCGACGTGACTCACCCATAGCTTCTCGCAATCGGGCCCCCCCTGCTCCTTTTAGCAAGAAACTGCTAAGGAGCTTTGGGTCCTGTCCGAGTTTTTGCGCCAAGTTTAAATGTGCTGCTTGAGATCCAAGGAGACCAGCGCTAATTTTCCGTTTGTTTCGCGAGATTTTTTTATCGCACGTGCGGGCTTTGTGATTAATAAATACAGAATTAATAATTCTGCATTTTGAACAATATTTTTTCTTTTAAATCGTTTTGATTCTGTATAAAGAAAAGAATTTTATGTTGGGCTCTAAATAGTTTGCGCTTTGGAGTGCACTTTAATAAAATTTATCAAACACAATAATTGCAAGGCTTTGATGACTTTGTAACTCATTAGCTTCGAATGCAACCTTAATATTTTTCAGTCCAGTATACTAATTTAGGTATTACGAAGCTTTATAACTGATTCTTATAAAGTACTTATAATTTTGTCTTTTAACGGATTTGATGTAAAATTTTTTTAGTAAGAAAATTTGTGCTTTATTTTAAAACATTTGAAATGTGTATATAATTAAACAATAAATAATTTTAATTATCTAAAAAGAAACAAAATAAACATCCGCGCGCACGAACATTTTATTAAGTTTACTTGACTCAGTGTCAAAACTAAAATATACATTTAGGCTACTACTTATACGTTTTCTTTTTTGAATTTTCGATAAATCTACTTTATTAATAATTTTAATTTCTTTCGTCAAAATTCGATTATTTACATTCATTATTAAAACAAACTAATAAAATTTTCAAATACAAACTAATTTTTTATACAACTTTAAATAAAATATAAAAATAATTAGATATGCAATAAACATTCTGTTATTATGAAGAAACAATTTTTTAAATAAATTAAAGATAGAATTTTAGCTTTAAATTAAGTGAAATCTACAGATGTACGTATTATCGAAATCTTTCCCTTTATACTTGATTATAATAATAAAAGTCATAAATACTATTAAAATTATAGTTATCAGTAAGTAATAAATGTTGACTTAAAAAAAATCTATTACGATTATCTATTATTAGAACAAATAAAACTGTTATGATAATAGCACAGAAAATAGGAATATTATATTTACAAGAAACATTAATAAATTCGTTCAACATTAAAAAAGTAATTACATACAGCTATAATAGATTATAAATATACAATAAAATAAATAAAGCTTTTATTCTTGGAGTATGTAAACAGCTATTGAAATTTTTTAGTACAAAATATTTAGCTAGTATAAACAAATATAAATCATTAATAAGAAGATGCAACATATTTTATGAGGTAATAAGATTTTAAAAAAAGTATTGTAAAATAAAAGTATAATCTTCATTATAAAGGAGAACAATTGAAAATCAATCAACCACGTTCAAAATTCTGTTGTTGAATACCCATAAAGTTGCTCAAGAAATAATCTTTTCCAGTTTTTCAGATTCGCCAAAAAGGGAAGGATTAAATTCCCCAAGAGGTTTTTAATTCATTCCAAGAACGTATTGTGTCATTATGACATCGGCGAACAGCAGAACCACCACCGGAGCAGGAGAATATCGGGAGGCCAGTATTTCGATTCTTCGAGGATCCGGCCTCTTACATAATTTCTTGTACAATACGGGTCGCAGACAGTCTCTCTCGAGTCTGTGACGTAGATTGTAGGGAACGAAACCGCATTCTCATGAATGGACGTAGTAAAATCACGGACGGGGCAGACGACTGCTTGAAAATTAATTATTTTTTTCGATTCGGAAACTGCGTAACTCGATCCTCGTTAGCCCCATTACGTAAATCGGAGGACAATCGTTGCTTCGCTTCCAGATCTTCATTAGAAGTTGTATTGATTGTACTTGAGTTAGTGCGCAAAAGGTTTTTGTAAAGCAAAAATACTTTTTAATTAACCAATTTTTCATGGTTACTGTGGGTGACTTTGAGAATATTTTTTACGAATTATGTCACGTTAAGGGCTGGAAATCGGTTAGATAATGCTGAAAATCAATAAATGCATATTACAAACCCAGAAAGAATCGCATCTTAAATAAATAGTGATAGTGAAAAACCACAACAAAAACAAATGTGATAATTGGAAAAAGTTCATTATTTCTGAAATCTGTTATTTCACAAATACATTGCCGGGGGAATGGCTTTAGAAATATGTTAATAAATGTCTATTATAAACCCATTCGTTTCTTCGATGAATCACCAGAAAAAATCTTCATCATTATACTTTTCTTTTTCCAAATCTATAAAAATAATCAAATTTTCTAAACAATTTATTCCTTCAAAGTACCAAACCCTTTGCTCAAATTGGCAAATGATCAATCCTAAAAAATTGCTAACTACTTTTTTGCACGAGAAATCTTTTCGGTTTGAATTATTTTCGTTGCGGTCTAAGGTTTCGAGGATCCGGGAGAAAGTGTTTCCGAGGATGGGCGTCAGTACGGACGTAAGCGTTGCTCGTTATGAATGGACTGATGGTTCTCAACTGCATTGTTCGCTTAATCTAGTCTGATCATCGAAGTATGGCCAAGTACATCTCTTTTATTCATGAATTTACGTGCAAAAACTCGATCTTTTCAGATAATCTGCAAAGCGTTTAGCATAATAGAAATTTGAGGATGATTTTTAATTCATTTGAAGAAAAGCTGCATTTGATATATTTGCAATAAGTTTTATTTCATTGCAGTGTATTTTTGATTATTTATCTATTGTTTAAATTTGATAAACAAACAACAATTTAACGTGAGAAAGTTAAATTGGAAAAACTCGTTAAACGCGTTTTATGTACAAAAATTCTAAGTCTAAGAAGCAAGTAAAATGGTCTATCCCGCCTTTCATTTATAAGTTCACATAGCATAAGTTCGTTACACAACGGGGATTTTCCCGCTGTTGCAACTGGAAATTTTGTACGTAGATCCTGTCACGGTCGAGTGGCAAAGACGTCTTGACCCGCTTCGAGAAGGTATCTCGATATTATGCTTTGCTTAAGGCTTTCTTTATTAGCATTTAGTGCATCTTCAGATAATTAGCATAGTTATAGATAGATTTATTGTTAAGAAAAATACTATAAAATTAAAGCCATAAAAATTTGTTTCTACAAATACATTTCTAAGATTCACATTTTATTACTGAAAGTACAAAAATAGATACTTCGAGCATTGGGGTATGATTATCAAATTTTTTTAATCAAAATTTTTCCATGAAGCTGAATTCTTATGATATTTACATAGAATTGTTATAATTATCACTCAACAAATAATTAAGGATATGTTTATGTGTGAAATATAAAAATATAAAAATTCAAAAATCAAGACTTAAATTAAAGAATAATTCATTTCAAATCATAAGTTAAAAATAATTTATATGGTGAAAAAATGTTCTCTTTTTTTATATCTCTATTTTTTTTATATTTATTTCTAACTTAAAATATTATCTAGACAGATATGCATACGCGAATAAGTAACTGTATACGTAATACATTTGAATTCAAGCATACTTATAGCCCTGATTAAGGACCAAGTTATACAATCATTTTGTGCCAAATGTTAACTTAATAATGATAATCTTCATAATAATTCGTTAGTACATCACATTTTAAAATGCATGTCCGGTTATTAAATGACAAAAATCAGTTATGTTTAACAGTATTACTTCTAATTTATTTCAGTATACACATCTTTTTCATGAATTCATTTATTTTACAATTTAAAAGAATAATAAATATTTTGATTCAAAGAACAAAATTTAAAATTATAAGCAAATTTATGTAAAAATAATCTGTTTTTTTTAACTTTCATAGAGACCGTAAAATGTTTTAATTAAATTACATTTATAATATTGTAGGGTGCTTATATACCCCTACAAAATATAAATTTACATTCAGGGCATATTAATATTTTTCAAATGTTTATTAAATGAACTATAAATAATAATTTATTATAATATTTCAGTTTTATTACAAGTATTTTAAAAATATTATGTGTAATCACCAAACCACCAAAAATCAAGAAAACTATTTTTATACTATTTACAATCACCATTAGAACTTTTTAACTGTAAACAAGCGTGTGTGCGACCGAAAGTAAAGACAGTGCAATTCTGAAGTTTACAGCTTCCTAATGTCTGAAATGCGAAACCACACGCGTCTTTGGTTTGCTGTGGTTGAAAGGGAAAGCGAATAACGTGTAAGACTTTCTCCAAACTTGTGATGAATTTTAAAACGCGCATTGTATACTATCGGCCCAACGTGTTAAAGCACTCATGTTAAACCACTATATATATTAGTAAACTGAGAACAACGAACGAGTATTACGTAAGATTACCTATTAAGTCACTTTGCCTTGGTGTTAATTAAAATCCCGTTAATTGTCTATCAGATTATTTTCTATTCCTTTTTTTTCCTATTTTCGTGCAACGAGGTAAAGCATTGTTCACCATTAGTTAACTGTTTAATCCTTTTATAATACCATTTAATCCTATTATAAAAGGATTTTTGCGATGATCTTTCACAAATGTAGGTGGATGCGCAATACGTAATAAACAATTAAATTACAACCATTTATTGTGTTTTAATGCATATAATCTATTTATACGTTGTTTATATTTTTTTCAATAATTCTATTCAATTTTTGAAAGAACTTCATAAGTCTATCTAATTTAATTAGAAATATTCAATTAAATTCATACAATTGTTCGAATATTATTTAATTAATTTATAGTCTTACTACATTCTTGCAGGGATATTAAATATTTTACTAAATAAAGCTAAATAAAACATTAATTATATATAGGAAAGTTTATTATATGCACAAAAATACTGTAGGAGAAATTAATAATAAAAAACAACTAGACACACTATATAATTTATTAAATAGAAAAATCTTTATTTAAGAAATCTTTTATTTTATATATTTTAGTAAGGAATATCTTGAACAGTTAAAATAGATCTCATGATTTAACCATTTTTTCAGCAGAAGATAAGTTACCGACGTTTGTCAAGCGCATTTATCATGTTTTTTCACCGCGTAAAAGGCATTGAATAATTTTATTCTCAGTATTCAATCGTATAAAGAGGAAGAGGACCTGCAACTTTCAATGGTGGCCCGTAACCGATCACTGATGGAACCTAAAAAATGAATTATAAAACTTTTAAAGTTTTTTTAAGTAAGTAAATAATATAATAGTATTATATTTATATTAAAAATATACTCTGTATTAAAAATAAAAAAAAAATGTTATGTAAAATTAAAAAATCAGTTGTATTAAATATCCAGAAAACGGTCTTATCGATCAGTTTATTTAATTGTAATTTTTATGTCAATTAACAACTATATTTAAAAAGTATCGTTCGATTATCAAAAGTAAATTTTGCCAGTACATCAGAACCTACAATTCATAGGTTAACGCTAACAACAAAATTGACAAAAAATATAAAGTTATTGTCAGTTATGATTAGGAAATTCATTTATGACGTTAGAGGATACTCACTAAATTTAAAAAATGTATAAAATTGAAAATTTGTTCACGTACCGCAACTACTGCAACAGCTGGAAGTGGTGCAATAAAAGAATGAAGCTTCTGAGTAGATGCTGGAGTCTCTGGAAGTGCAACAGGATTAGCTTCGAGAGCAGGCGTAAAGTATGCCAGTCCCAAAATAATGAACAGCAGAGTCTAAAAACGCAAGAGTAAGTGCATCTATTGTTTTGTCACAAAAATAAATTTAGTAAATAGAAAACATTTAATTATAATAAATTTTATAAAAGTATATAAATACGGATAAATTTATAAATAAGAATCGTAAAATTTTTAAATTATAAATTTACTTACGTATTTGAACATATTGGTGTTTTTTAATATATACTTTTTAGAGACTTAGAGGTATATACAGCGAGAAGTGTAAGGAAGTATAAGCTGAGAGTTGCGCGTCCTCTCCTATTTGTAGCCTTTCCGGTGAGTACTGTAAAAATTTAACTCGTCCTATAACTACTCGTGTAGCAGGGCCGGCTTTTATTCACGTCCTTCGGGTTCTCTACGTCAGTATATAACTATATTATTTTTTAAAAAAACATTAGTTTCTAAATTTGTTAATTTAAAGTTGTTTTTTTAAATATACTGGCTAATTAATGTAACATTAAACAAAGAAGGGTGGATAGTTTCAAAAAATCTGGCTCCCGTATAATTATTGATAAAACTCACAACCAAACTATTGAAAAGAAATTAAAAATTGGCCTTTAAACCCGGTAAATTAAATGCATTAAACTGATTACACTTACAGTCCAAAATTTTATTAATGTTTTATAAAAACATCATTTTAATTCACTTTATTAATCCAAATAACAAGTAGTTAAATACAGAGAGGTTCAGAACAATAAAAGTTTTTAGCAACAATGCAATCGTATTACATAATTTTAAAACATGGTATAGCCAATGTCCAAATTATAAAGGAATAAATTCTAAGGTCAGCACTTTGAATCTCAATTAAATTTTTTATTGCTTATATTTAAACTTTGAAATAATACTTGATGTAATAAAACAAAAATTGAAAAAACTGCCGCGAAGGCAAGGGTTCGTAAGTTCCTTGCATACATTACTGAAAAATACCTCATGTAGTCAATACTTACAGGGCTAAGGAATTCTTGGTCGAGGGGTTCGCAGTAAAAATTCAAAATCTCGAGACTCATAAGACTGTAGACTCTTGAAGCTAGCGATCGTCCTTTACCTTCTCTGGCTGGATGATTTATTTTCTGGATATACAGCCGCTTGGCCCACGCAAGATAGCATGGTTACATTCCGACATCCTCCGCAACAACTTGTTTTGCAGGTATATTTTACATTTTCAATCTTGTTAACAATACAGATTTTTGCTAAATTTATTGCGAACGTTGAGTAGTAAAATACTTGAAGCAATTATTATTAATAAATTGTTTTTTTCTTCAATAATACTTTATTTGTAGAAATAAGTTTTGCCAAGTTTTCTAATTGTACAGTATTGAAAAAAAAAATTTTTTTTACGTTATGAAAAAAGAATTTTGATTGTTATTCACTGCAAACCTAGTAATTCGTCTCTACTATTACGTTGCCTAACTATCAGCGGATCTTATGCGCCTGTTGCTTGACAACCCATTATACATGCGAATATTTTAGTACTTTTTCATTTTAAAATAAGAATACTAGACCTTTTAAAACTTTTGTACTCGATTTTCTTGAACTTAAAGAACAATCTTTTTCCGAATTAATAAATTAATTGATCAAAATTAAATATTTAATCTAATATTCTTATTTTTCTAGCAACATAACTAATTTATCTGTTGAAACCCTCTTAAAAGTTATTAGTTTCTAAATCCACAATGTACCTTTCTATACTTTTCTTTAGCTAAGATCATACTGCATAGATGCCTTTTGGGATACTCATAATACATTTAACAATTCAGTTACTTTTTATTTTTTTATTTATTTTATTTAATTGTTTCACATTAATGTTTATTTTGGTGTACATTACGATAAAGTAAAATTAAACGTAAGAAAATTATAGTATCAATATCTATTCAGTTTTTTCGCTTTTTGGTGGTTGGAAAAAAGCCTGTTGTACATTGATAAGTAGATTCTCAAGAGGCATCCAGAAAAGTTCTCCCAGTATTTGAGCAGCTATCGGTACAAAAGGAACTGCAGGTGCACTTGGCTGTGCAGGAGCTGGAGTCGAAGCAGTACTTGAAGGCGGAGCTGCTGGAGCTGCTGGAACTGCTGGGGCTACAGCTGACGCAAGAGTTTGACCAATCGCAAGCCAACTAAAACAAAATATTATTTTACATGTAATGTTTACATGTACTTTTTTCGAGTCAGAAATCTTACGGTAAGTATGAAAAATAGCCGTGATGAGTAAACGGTTGACCAATAAGTCCTGGGAAAAAGTGGTGTCCGTACGGTGTGGCAATAGGCTCCTTTGAGTTTAGTTTGTGCTTTATGTATGACTCTGGTAGCGAAATGTCGTTGATTGGTGCAGTGTTATGAATCGTATCAAAGCTATAGGATTCAACAGTTGATGGTAAATTTTTATCAACTAATATGTCGACTATTGGTGTGTGTGGTTTGGCAACAGCAACAGCCAAGAACGCAAGCATGACGTACTGCAAATATGTCGTAAAAAGATAGCATTACACCCTTTGATTGAATTTTAAGCTATATTCATAAATTAGCAATTTAACCTTTCAATGATTTGAGGATTTATTAATATTTATTTTTCTAAGTAAATCTTGACAACATTAAGCTCTTTATTAAATTAATATCGTGTGGTTTATGCTTACCAATGGTATCATATTTCAGTAGCTTGTGCCTGTAAGTAAAGAAGTGGACTAATATTCGTTTGAGGGGCTGCTTGCCCTTTATATAGTTAATTTTTCCCTTTGTAGCCTATGGATACTGCAACGTCACTTTACGTCAGCATGATCCAGGAAAACAAACTTGTTAACAAGTTTTTTAAAGTAATTTTTACTGAAAGTCTTTTTAATGTAAAGCAATTTACTTGAATTTGTTTTACATCAAACGATAAGTATAATTTATAGTCATTAAATTCAAGTGAGGAATATACTTATTTAAAATTTAACGTATTATCTATCTGCTATTTTGGGATTATATATCAAATTATTAAAATATCTCTTACACTAATATTTTAGCGCTCTAAAAATTAACTTCTCAATTTGACAAAGAAAAAACATCTAAATTGTTATTGTTAAATATTAAAATATTAAATTACTGAGAATACACATATACATCATATTTATTCAAGCATCTATTTTTTAAATTTGTAATATTAATATGTTGACGCAAAATCCAATCTTGAGTATATCTTTTCTATATCTATTCTATATATATAATATTAAAGTTCAAATGTCCGTCCGTCCGTCCGGCCAGGCTTCTATATATTATTATATTATTATATTAGTGTACCGGAAGTGAATAGAAAGTGAACCAGAAGTGGAACGAAAGTGGACCGGAAGTGAATAAAAAGTGAACTAAAAGTGAACCGGAAGTGCAAAAGGATTCGATAGGATTTACGAGCGAGCTTCAGCGACCGAGTTTTTTTGCTAGTTCTATTTAAAAATTTTTGTATTTTTTTGTGAACACGTATACTATATAGTATAGTACATTGTGTAACAAGGGGAAAATATGAACCATTTCGAGCGAGGGTGACGTATTCAGCGCCGAAGGCGCCCTCTACTCGGACTCGTGCGACTTACATGCAATGTATAATCTCTTAACTATAAAAAAAAAAAAAACTAGTTACTGTACAATCAAACTCTCCACTCTTATACTTCCCGAGCAAATTGAAAAAAGTAACGTTCGCCGCGGCTACGGTAACTTAATGCGGAATATGTCAATAATCAAATTTAAAATTAGTAAATTGAGGGTAAAATATCGTAAGAAAAAAAAATCTTTTATTATGTTAAAATATAAATTTAGTTTTATTAAAATCGTCGCTTATGTATAATAAAAATACAATATAAAATCCTATATAAAATCCAGTACAAATTATCGTTGCAGAATACAATAATATTTCTTATGTGTTATTTACATTTGTTTACATTTGTCCGCATTCAGATATAGTAACAGATATCTTGGGTTTATTGTTTGGTCCTGTTGGAATATTTTCAATTTTCCTCATAACCAAAAGTCCATCGATAATTTTTCCAAAAACTACATGCTTTCCATCTAGGAAATTGCACTTGGCACAGGTAATGAAAAATTGACAGCCATTGGTGTCCTTACCGCTGTTGGCCATTGACAGTAAACCAGGTGAGTCATGCTTCAATATGAAGTTTTCATCCAGAAACGTACCACCATAGATACTCATTACTCCAGTCCCATCTCCATTAACAAAGTCGCCGCTTTGAATCATAAAATCCTTGATGACTCTATGAAAGGTAGCACCTTTAAATCCCAAAGGCACGCCGTTGTTTCTGTATTCTCCGGTACAAAACTGCCGAAAATTTTCTGACGTTTTAGGACACACATCTTCGAACAGCTCGAAAATCACTCTTCCTATTTCTGTCGTTCCTACGGAGATGTCAAAAAAAACCACTGGATTATTTGGGTTTCGAAGTTGTGCCTTAATTTGATTCCAAGAAGGCATTGTTGCTTATAGTAGTAGTAAATTATTTCTCATAAACAATTATTTTTTTCAAAATGAAGAACACATTTGTGTCAACTAAATGTCTGCCAGATAAATACTCTTTCCTTTAACACAAAGTTGTTAAGATATCAAACTACTTGACACTCAAACAGCTAACGTCTGTACACGTTAGAAGTCCTAAACACAATGAAGCTACGTAGTTCTGGCCAGTACACAGACAAACGCAGATGAATATTTCGTACTAGCAGTGTCAGGCAGGGTTGTTGGACAAAATGCTTGATGACACCGAGTAGCTAATTTCAGGGCGTAGATAAACAGAAAGTATACCTATGTACATAATTCAATATATAGATATACTTCTTAGCTACTCGGTGTCATCGAGCATTTTGTCCAACAA
>UCOM01000459.1:0-78910 GCA_900474385.1 Ormyrus pomaceus
ATTTTTTTGAAATTCTCAAAGAATCTTCACCTGGCTTTTACAGTGCCAAATACGGTAGCATCCCCCATAATCGATGGCATACCCGATGATCGTCATCTCTTTAAGCACCACGTATCCATTCACACAAGGAAAAGTCCAGCAAATGCGTACGCATATACGTGCGGCGGTAGCATCATAAGTCAAAAATATATTCTGAGCTCCGCTCATTGTTTCTTGGACTTCGATAACAATGGGCTTATTCAAGAGTTCTACTACCCTTACGGCGCAGCAAAAATTATAGCGGGTACAAACCACAGGAATGGACCAGGAATCGAAAGAGATATCTTTAGAGTTTTCGTCCCCGCTGGGCCTAATAGACAGTTACTTTACGTAGATCTAGCTGTTGTCGAAGTAAGACGCAGTGGAATTGATAAATATTTTGAAATATTTAATATGCGTTGTGTTTTTAGTTAAGTGCAAATTTAGGCGTACATGAACATCCAGATAGGCTAGCGATCATACCTTTGGAAGCATTGGATCCACACTCTAATGCCGGCGTCAATCAACGTGCTACGTTTTGCGGATTCGGGTGGGATGTACTTGAACGAACCGGTCCAAGGAGATCCAGTAACACCATAAATAGGTTTATGAATGCTATAATACTCGGCAGAAATGAATGTCCACTTTTCGAAAAAGCGATTTGTGTGAAGAGTGCAGATACAAACATATTTCGTACAGCTTGGATAGTAAGTGTAAATACTTTCTTTAGACAAATTCAGATTTGTCTGAGCTATCTTTTTTTATTTATAGGGAGACAGCGGATCTGGATTAATTTACGATAATAAACTTGTCGGAGTTCTTAGTCACGGACCTAGTAGTTTATTAGATGTATTAGATTCAATAAAATTCATGAGACTCTATGGAAATATGAGATTTATCATAGCAGCTCAGAATCCGCATGGTGACCACGGCAGTATGCACGTTTTGCATAGAAGGCCGTAACCGCTTAATTGATGACCTTCCAATAATGGATCAAGTCCAATTCTGCAAAAGGCAAAAAGAAGATTCGTTTCCAAGCATAAAATTATCATGGTGAATCAGGACAATATCCTGGATAACCTGCGTACGATTAATTAGAATTATTAATTAGATATATTATTATTATTAATTAGACAGAAGGCCTAAAATTGATTAAAATAAATTTTTATACTCTCAATAATACATATATTTATAAAAAATATAAAAAAATGTATTTCAATCCACTCCAGGTATTAGTTTTAATTCAGAATGTCAGATTTCCCTTCAAAAAAGTGTAAAAATATCAAGTATTTGGATATCAGTCTGCGTAATGGGTTTCAAAGAACATCTTCCAAATTTGACACATATGTTTTTTGTTTACGAATAAAGAAATCTACGTTGCAAAACTTGCATATAAGTTCTTAGAATATTTTGTTAAAATATATATTATAAATTATTATTAATAATTAAATTATTTTTTATTTTTATTTTAACTTATAATACATTCTAGTAACTTATATGGATGTTTTGTAACATAGATTTCTTGGGAATCAAATTTGGGAGATGTCTCTTTGGGATTTGCATTTTTTATAGTTCATTTTTTTACCTTTTTTGTGATGGCGGCAAAAAATTTTTTTTGTTTAGGTTATTTATTTTCGTTTTATCACAAATTTTTTATTTTCGGAAAATTTAATTTTACTTTTTTTAATGATAGGATTCAGATATTTCAATCGAATAAATACCATTTTAAAGAGCATAAAAATACCTATAATTTCAGAGAAAAAAAGTTACCCTAGCTCTTATGATTCTTGAGTTTTTAAAAAGAAATTGTTTTTATATAAAAAGTTTTTAATTCTTCATTTAAATTATCAACTGCTCTGAAAAAATTGTTGGTAATTAAGAATATATATAGTCATAATCTTTAAAAATTTCAAGCCATTTTGTGAATTAGTTTTTGAATAAAAAGCCGAAAACTGAAAAAATGAGTTTTCTATGTCCAACGATTACGGAAGTAAAAAGGTTTTAATTGACTAGAAATTTTGGGAAAAGGTAGATCTTTTGTACGTTCAGAGCTGTATAGTTTTTCAGCTTATGAAACTTATTAGTTTAAAAAATATTAAGGTTTTATTTTATTTAAAAAATTTTTTTTAAATAGTATTATATTAGTGAATAATCGGTCTTTTTCGAGCAACTTATTTTTTTCGTCTTTAACTAAACTTTCAAAATTAAAAAGAATTTTTGATATTCATCTACTAATTTTGTGTTTTATAACGATTTTAAATAATATATAGTATCGTAATTATATATATATATATATATAACATAGTATAATCATATTTTTATTATTATTATTATTATTTTATTATGATTGTTTACATTAGTTTCAACAATATAGTTCAAATCAAATATAAAAAATTACTTTTCTTTGGCTAATAATTACTAAAGAAAATTCAATTTACTTGAAATTTTTATTTAATTTTCTTCTAAAGATACGACTTGTTCAAAGCTTGATTAAGCACATGCTTTTTTATTTAAGCTTGCGCAAAATCGGGCTTTGTGCATGGAAAAACAAAAATTCAAAAATTCTGTATTTAGGACTTTAAATATTCTAATAAAAGAATTTTTATTTAAATATTGTTTGCTGCTCATTAAATTCTAAAATGGACATAGAAAAATAAAATAATAATACAAAAATAAATCATTAATTAAATATAGAATAGTTGGAGATTATGTTGTTGAATTCGATTGTTTTTAACGAATCTCAGAGATAATATTGGAACAATAAATTAGTTAGGAGGAAGCTAAGTGCCAATGAAGTGGCAGCAGTTTTTTTTTAAGCATAATTTTTTTTTATTTTTGTATAATACAAAAATCTTTTTTTTTATATTAGTTTCTTTTAATACGTTCCATCCACATTTTGAATACAGAATCGCACAATAGCCCACGTAGAGCCAACACTGCCAGAGAAATTTCAATTCGTCTAGGACGTACCGGCCAGTGAGAATTTTCATTGCCCGTTAACAGCGGAAATAAAAGTTTCGTGCTCCTCGCGGAAGGTTGGCTCGTTCCCGCTTTTGATTTAATTAAAAAAAAAAAGGCGGAAGGGTTCCTAAGACGACTTTAATTCGCTCTAATCGATTTTTGCGTAACGAGCGGATTAAATTACGGCCCGTAAATGTAAACATCAATCATTCCATTTAAATTCATTATTTTATTTAACATTAAAAACGGCGTCAAAGAAACGATCAAAGAGGATGAGATCGATAATGAGGTAGTAAGTAACCCGAATCGTTCGATTCCAGAAAACACAAACATCATCCCGGGAAATTGAATTTTCATAGGTCCTCGAGTGGGCGGAAGATCCGAGCGGATTTTCACGGAAGCCTCGACGGCCTGAAAAATGTTATCGACCGGGCCGATGGCAAAACTTCGCAAACGTTATAACGGGCGGCGCTCCATATTGATCGAACGGTTATATTCCCTTGGCAGACTCGACTTGAGGGGTCGGAAAGAAAACGAGGACGTTGATTAATCTTTTTGCCTCCCTCCCTTTCTCTTGACTGTTAAGTAATTTTCAAAACTTTCGCTTTTCTCCGCGAGCTTGTTGATTATTTTCCGAAGCGAGGTTTTTCTCTGTTTCTGTTTGTGTCGGTCGACGAGTTGCCGTGTTATTAAATTATAATAAATGCCGCGCGAACCTGGGGGGGCAGGATTTCCGTAATGCATTATGGTAATTTGCGAGAATAATTAAATTGAATTTATGTAGACGTATTAAGACGTGTATAGATGATTTTTGTGTTGTTGGAGTTTCAAATTATCATATTTTATTTTATCTGTATTGTCAACGAATTTTAGTGCGACGATTGATTAGTTACTTTTTAAAAAAGAAGTTTCTAAAATATTAAATATTATTTTCGAAGATTTCGCTTATACAATATGATACACGTGAAAACATTTCATTCCATGCTACGTAACAATGTGAGTAAAAATATTTTCATACGTTAGCCGACTTTACAAAGACTCAAGTGAATTTTAAAAATTATTTCGCTAAATTAGAAAAACAAAGACATTGTTTATTAATCTGAATTCTAAAAAGGTTCGGTCGCGCAACTAAATTGCACTTAACTTCTTAATTACGAAAGCGGACTCCCGACGCACTTCAAAAGAAATAAACTCGCAAGCTCGCCAAGAAAGCTCGAAATTAAAATTCAGCAGGGAAGCAGGCTGGCTCGGCAAAATGAATTTTGTTTACCGAAAAACTATCGAGTCGGAGAGAGAGCGGCGAGTTTCGTCCCGACCGCACGAAGTGGAAATCACGGAATCGACTCGGATATATACGAATGCAGCCTAAAACCGCAAAAAAAACGAAGGAAGTAAGCGCCGGCACGAAAGAGGAGAAGGAGAAGAAGAGGAGAGGACGAAACAAGTGCCAACGACCGGATACACTCGCTCAAGTATTCGTCCTATCCTTCCTTTTTCATCTTGTTACCTCCCCTCTCTCTCTCTCTCCCTCCCTTTAATTTTCCCTCCATTTCTCGCGTCTAGTTTACACTTCTTTCTTCGTTTCTCACAGTCGCCTGCACACACGTGTCGAGTATCGGTGGCCGTCATCTCGTGTGCGTGCGAAACCCGACAAAATCTGAGAGAGCCGCCGGCCGAGAAAACGAAAGTGTGTTGAGGAGGAAAAAAGTGCGGAGGCTCGAGAGAGAGAGAGAGAGAGAGAGAGGGAGAGCGAAGAAGAAAGGGGAGATAATGGCGGAGAATCTGCACGGGAGATTCTTTTGATAATTTTCGGCTAGGACTTGATCTACTTAACCTGCGAGGCCGAATTTTTTAGAGATATTGTTTTAAGTAGGTTGTTTGCTTTGAAGTTAAAAATGTGGTACCGACTTTACTTGTTTTACAAATCTACTATTTTTCTACTTTTACGGAAAAATATTTCGTAGAGTTTATTCTTTAACTTTTTGCAATCATTTTATATCCGCAACATTAAACTAGTATAATATTCTTTTAGGGCGATTATAAAAATATAGTTCTACATAATGTTTCAGATGTCAAAATTGTAACGGTATTAAAGTTTTGCGTCAAACGAAGTTCAACGTATTATACTGTGTAATTCCACTGAGTCGAAAAAGCAAAAAGCTATAATTAAATTGATAATTAAATTCCTGATAAATTCTCTTCAAAGTAAAATGATAAAATTCATTAAGATAAAGCTTCACGACTTATTATAAAATATAATACTTTACTCTTCAAATGCCGATATTAAATATCTCATAACTTTTTTATCCCCGGTAATTTCGCAAAAATAAAATCAACTGGTATAATGTCATTCCATTAGAATAAATCGATAAAAATGCAAATAATATTTCGCATAACTAACAATCTCATGAATTGGATTTAAAGTTAATCTGCATCTGAATAAAGAAACTATTTATTGACGTTTTTATAGAGAGCGACTATAACTCTGACTCAACGCCAATCAATACAGCTTTTCTCATCCGCATTTACGCCGTTATCAGAACAAATTGCTTGCTTTCAGATATTCTTTGTATTAAAGTTTGGAACTACGGATACATTAATGGAATGCTATCTAAATTAATTTCCAGAAGAATAAATTGTCTTTTAAAATAAACGGCTTCGTCCAATATCTTAACGTTTCACGATGTCTTATAAAAATAGTACAAAAGGCATAAAACATTGATAAGTTTATTATTTGAAAAAATTGCAAGAAAGTGATGTTACACTCGGACAATATTGTGTCAGTATTTTCCAATCTTCCCTTGTTCGTCATAAAATATCCGTGCGTGCAACACTTTTTCATCGCCACTTCGTAAAAGTACACATTTCTCTCGCGCTTATCTGTTACATTAAGCATCATCGCTATTAGATTTTTGCCCATAAATATCAATTACTTGAGCGCGGTAAATAAAAAAAGAGAGTCGCGAAAATGTTCATACGACGCGCAATTAATATCGTTAACAGAGCAAAAGATTTATTTGCTGTAAAGATTTTGCTTGACCTTGCGATAACTCGGACGATTTATAGACCTGCTTCCAGCGATAAAAGCCGTTAAATGCGCGACTGCAAGACCCGTCGCGGTATTAAAATGAGACATTACTAATTCGCTGATACTTTGTAATTGCCGCGGGGGAGCTGCATTATTTTTAGAGCAGGAAGCAAAGTCTACGAAAAATGGCCGGGGAGGAGAGAAAAAAAAATCGCGACGCGTTTCGTTATCGAGCGACAATGCAAGTTTGATTAAAAGCTTTTGAAGACAAGAAAAAGTTGTTGATAGTGTTCGATGATTTTGTATGCTCCAATTAACTTGCGGAAATTCTTTCTCCCTTGATAAGATTGTTTCGTGCGAAATCTCAATGATGGAGAATACAATGAGGCTTTTGTAAAATAGTGCATTGGATTGTTTTATTTTACTTTAGACCAATTTTTGAAGTTAATATATACATTTGAAATTTTAGTTATTAAAACAAAATATTACAATGACTTACGATTCATTTTTGAATGCTGAAGATGGTCAATTACAAAAAGTTGCTTACCTGAAATGAAAAGAATAAATATTTAGTTTGTAGTTTGAAAAAAATTATCCAAAATGGATTGCATTCTTATTAGAAGGGAATGAAAATTTAGTTTAGTAAGTATATAAAATGTAGCATATAACTTTGGCGAGTAAAATTAGCATAAGGATCCTTGTGAATAACTTGAGATAAGAGATTTATGTAGAAATTCAATTATCATAATTTATGCCTTGGAAGGTTAAATATTTCGTTTGCATTTACTCAAATTTCGGAAAATCGTATTAAAAGGGTCTTTAAATCCCTTTATTTGTAAAAAGACCTCGTTGATTAATCAACAACGAATAATAATTAATTGTAAAAGTATGTAGCTAATAAATAATTTGGAGCGAGAATTACATGAAATATAAATGAGCAAAGTCTGCTGCTGGAACTTTGAACGAAGTAAATTTTCCTTGAGTTAAAGTATTTGATTTAAGCCAGATTTAAAGAGCTTCGTATACGTTATACATCTACTTGAATTTAAGGTAATTCCTTGTTAGACTAAGGAGAGTTTTCGTGACTTCCTCTTCTACGTATTCAAAATAAGATAAAAATCTTTTGCAAAAATTTTTAACATTAACTCTAAAAATAATTTTACTTACAAAATATATATGAATTTTATGTCAACATTGTATTAAAGCACTAATGAAATTCCACAATCCAGTTCGCCCTAAAAAAAGACATTACCAAATTTCTACATTACAATACATGTACAAATTGGATTTCCCCAAAAAAGCAACGTTAATCACTCGAGCAAAGTATCATACACGAAAAGTCCTAGCAATCCACCATAAAACCGCAGAAGCGAACGGCTAGGCGAGGGCGGAGGTTGCATTTCCGCTCGGCTGGAAAGTTGCCACTGTCGAAGTTGAATAATTAACGTCGCCGCCGTTGCGGAGAGCCCGAATTTCGCGCTTTTGTCTCTCCGGCCTTCCTCCCCCGAACTCGTTGTTTGCGTGTAATCGTCGACAAGAACGATATTTAAAACGGAGCCTCGGGCTTTTCTGTTTTTTTTGGAAAGGCTCTTCGTTGTTTTGCCCTTTTTTGGAAGATCGAAGATGCTGGGATAGGTAAGTTTGGATTTCGAGAGAATTCGATTTATCTTTTTCCTTCTGTTACGGAATTTACGTTTGTAATTTTATTCTGGAAACGTAATTCGATTCTCGGAAGTTGGTTCTGGGTTTCTTATCGGTTTTGAAATTTGTCCAATTTCGAATACTGTTGCATTCGGAGAATATCAGAAATGATTTGCAAATAAATGGATATTTAAAATTTTATTCTTACGTTCTGTATCTTTTTAAGTAGTTTAAAGTGAAGCACTAGAATTTCTAGAATATTTGAACATTGTAATGCAAATTTTAAGAATCTTATTATTTCTAAATAAATTTATTTTACACTATGTCCATTTTATTAAATTTCTAGGAATTTAAAATAATAATTCATTATATCTGGCATGACAAAACAAAAAAATTTTACATACTTCTTCCAAACTCAGTTCAAATTATTATCATTGACGCGATTAAAAAAAAAAAGCTCCTCTATCCAGAATACCTCTGTAACAGGGCCATTCGTCCCCTCCGTCCCCACTTTTCGTCACTTTCCGTCTTGTTCCACCATTTTCCCGAAATATTCGCCGAAATTTATACGCGCTTCTCACTCCCGGAGAAATTCCAGCGATTCGACTTCCTCCCTCCTCCCCCCGCATTTGCGATTCAAAGCCCGTTCAAGGTGTAGGTTTCTCGGCAATTTTTTTCTCCGCCGTCTCGGGCCCAGCTCTGAATTTCTCGATTCGACAACGCGAAATCAATGACGACGAGAAGCTCCTCGACTCTTCCGCATAAACGTCGAGGGAAATTTTCGCGCGCGCCGAGCTCCTTTTTTTTTCGTTCGCCTTCTTTTTCCTTGATCGATCGAGCGACTGATGTCACGTACGACACGTATGAGGCATAAACAGGCGTATTTACAGCCGGCGAATTGGATATGTGACGGCTTGTCTGCGCTCGGTGCGCTTCACAGAATTATTGCGACGTATTTCCGGAAAATGGCTACTTTTTTTTACGAGACATGTGGGTGCTTATTATTTTTATGAACCGGAGAACGAGATGAGATTTTCTTGCTGGATTATTTACTGCAGGAAAAATGTTTTTATTATTATGTTTGAGAATACGAGTTTTCGTCGACATAGTTTCCGAAGTGGCTTTAAAAAGCAATTCTTTTTTTATCTCCGCAACGACTAACACATAAGGCAAGACTTCCTTGTGTTATCTTAAGAAAGTGTTTAAAATTTCAAATCGACGGTAAAAAGAACTTTTTTAAATCAAAGTGTATTTTAGCTAAGAAAATAAATTTAATTCAACATTAAAATTTCTTTCTCCCTTTCTTCATTTTCTCATTTAGCTTTCGCGAAGATTCGTCAAAGTAGTAATAAACTCGTCAACGTTTTTGCAACAAAACCTGACACCCAAGAATACAAATTTGTTCCCCGAACATTGACGAATTTATTGTTATTTTGACGGTCTCTTCTCGTAAATATACAAAGTTAGAAGACAACAAGAGAGCAGAGAAAGAAGCCTAGGCGCGCGATAGGTGAATGGGCTATTCTTAAAAAAAAAAAAAAAGTTCTGAAGAGTGCGTCATTGTTCTCTGACACGTCAACAACTTTAAGAGTGTTTTAAGTCCTTTCCTTTTTCGCTCAGCTTCCATGTCAGGGAAATCGATGACAAACTTTTGTACACCGCTTGATACCGAATCTTTTACACCTTATTCAACTAGAAATTGAATTGAATTTCTACAAATTATCGAAATGTTATATAATTTGAATTATCGTCTGTACATTCGCGGAGTTGCAATTCCAATGATGGAGTTTGATCATGTCTCCGGCATTAATTTATAATAAAGCTTAATTTATAATAGCGAACAAATTAATTAGACGTAATTTTGAAGCAAATGGAATTTGTTATCAAACTTACGTTTAAGATGAAAAATTCAATTTTAGTTTAAATCATTATAAAATGATTATAGAACATTATTAAATTTATTTAAAAATTCTAACCTTTCCTAGATTGTTAATAATAAATGATAATATCTTCCTTTCCAGGTTAATTAAAGAATTACCAACTCTTTCCAAAGAATCGACTAAGCGAACTTTTAACATGACCATCGACGTCGCCGTTCAAAACCCAGGAAAAAAGGAGGAAAAAAAAGGGGAAAAAAAGGATAGACGAACGAACGAATTCTCAATTCGAGCGAACAGAGGAGTTGCTGCAGATTCTCTCTCTCTCGCGCGCAGTGGTGCCACTACACGTCGGAATGATTCCTAATTAAAAGCTCCTTCCCCCTCCCTTCCCGTCCGACGTGCGGTGCCCTCCTCCGCTGGCTATATAATATGCGCGAGCGAGACATTCCGTTGATTACATCAGCTGATGCGAGATATTACATGGAGATTAATTTACGACTCGTTCCATATATATAATCTGTCTCGCTCTGTTACTCCCTGCCGCAAAAACGGACGGGATATTGAATTTTGAATGAAGACGTCTAGATGAAAATTTTCGATTAAAAGCTTCAGACGAATTAAAATCAAAGCTTCATCGTTTCAAACATTATGAATTTTACGGTAATTTATAAAACTTAAAATACTTTTTAGTTAAACGTGTCACAACTGATATTAGTTAATGTCCTTAACTCTGATATTACTCAATATTCCCTCTTTTAATTATTATTTTAATCTGGTTATTTCTTAATTATGATTTAAAAGCTTTAAATAAGTTCTCGGTGTACACTGTAAATTAAATTAAATTAAATTAATTTGTATTTCGAGGCAAATTTAAAACATTTTTCGAGTAACCGTTAAAAGTAAACACTTCTTCTATTTGCATGCAATTGTAATTTAAAGGCGTGTTGGATTGTTTAGTCACGCGAGGCTCGACGAGTTGAGCCAGTTTAGCGAAACAATGTGTCACAGTCGAGTAAACCAGGTTTTGTAGTGGTATTTTGAAACGCTGAATTGCTGTTTCAATTTATTGCTTGTTATCCAACATTGCAATACGTGATTTGCGATTTTTTCCTCAAAACATATTCCACGCAACATTTTTTTTTTTTTTTCCATTTAAATCAAAAGCTTTATTTTTCCATCGCTAAAAGAAGAGGTACTCGAACGGTACGTCTCAGTTTCCCAGGATCGCATGTCTGATTCAGCAAATTAAATGCTCGTTTTCAAATTGAGGATTTCCTCGAGTGCGTTCACTTCGCAACACTTAGACCAAAACAAACGCGCAGAAAAAGGCAAATCAGGGATTACCGACAGGGTGCAATTTCACTTTAGCCTCGCCAAGCGATGATGGTCCCGATTATGTGAACATCGCATCTGCAAGAGAGAGAGAAGTAAGTCATGCAAATTGAACGGACGATCGATCGATCGTGCGGAACCTAAAGAAACACCGCGTTCATCATCATTATGAATCCGTTGCAGCAAACATACGCTTCGTGCACGTCAGGCGAGCAGACGAGTAAGACCTTCCATATAAGTAGATTTTAAATACTGTTAATAATTTAGAGAAAAAAATTACTATTTTTTCCTGCTGTGAGAACCCTGATGCAATAATCGCATATTTTTATATAATTAAGATAATTATCGATTATTAAATCTGCTAAAATTTTTATCAGAAACGGCTATGCACGTAATTATCAATAGTTCGTATAATCATTTAGATTAACTGGCAATATTTAATGTTCCGTTCGTTCGATTCATCAATGACATGCATTAATAATCAAACATAGACACGTTCAACATTTAAATGAATCAAAAACCTTTTAATAAAATATTTCATGTTACCTTTAAATGTGTTATTTCAACGTTATTATCCAGCAGCATGCAACGATCTAAAAATTAGCAAAGTGGCGTACACCTCCACAGCAGAGATTTATCCATCGGCCGATAAGGCAGAGCCGTTCCGGCTCCCAATTATCGACGCCGCGCTCCTCGCCTCGCTCGAACACACGAGGACGACGACACGAGAGCCGGATAACAATACAAGGATACCGGAGAGAGGAGAGAACAGCAGAAGCAGAAGGCGCGCGGGAGGAGGGGAATTAAATTCCTGCCGTGCGATCGTTCGGGCGCTGATTTTACAGGCTCCGCGGGACGGAGAGAGAGAGAGAGAGAGAGAGAGAGAGAGAAGGATGACGTATCGATTACTGGAGCGCGATAATACGAGGCTGTTTGGGGGATGGATTGCGAAGGTCTATTTGTACGAATCGCGCTGATTCGCGATTGGCAGGGGGCTCGAATTTTTCAACTTTTTCTGAGGAAAGGGTTTATTATTTTTTTTTTTTTTTTTATTGGTTGTAAGTGAATTATATAGGTATGGTTTTCAAATAGTTTTTTTTTAATAAAAATGTTGAATATTTTTAGTAATAAATAATAAAGTTTTAATATTTCTTTGACTATTATTTATTGAAATTTGCAAGTGACATTTTTCAAGATAAAAATATGAAATATCGCGTGAAGTGTAATAAAAATGATATATATCTATACTAAAATCATTAAACTTCTTTTCGAGTTTGATTAATCGTTAATATCTGATCGTGATCTAAGCATATTTACAACAAAATAATGCGATTTAAATCCTTATCAAAATATATATAAAATACCTTGAAAATTCAAGTCTTTAATAAACTAAAGTTCAGAATAAATTAAAGCACAGCAGCATATTCTGCGCTTAATATATTAAAAATAATACATTATAAAATAGGCCAGCGAAGCAAAATATAATAAAATATCCCTCTCAAAGTTCAATCAGGTGAATTAAAAGCAATTCCCCGCGTCAATTTGTCAATCCCCAAGATAGCAAACAATCCAAAAAGAAGAAACAGCGGGGGGAAAGAGCGAGAGAGAAATGTCTCTCCATCGGCGAGGAAGGAAATTGAGAATTAACGAGCGAATCCCCGGAAATATTGACAAACGGCAAAGATAAGCTCGCGCCGAGCGAGGATAAAACGAAGAGAGGGGCTGCGAGTGTCTCTGTCGTGAAACTCCGCCGTTCCTTTTTCTTTTTTCACTGAGCGAAGATGCGCGCGTACAGATAAAAGCGAGCCGCGCGGGAAATTCGAATAGAAAGTAGGAGAGCCGACCTCTAATGTCACATAAAACCGGGATTACATTAATCCACTTTAAATTTTTTCACTCGTTCGCTTCTCTGCCTTGATGTGGGTTTCTGATACCGTTGAATTTTCGAATTTAATTGAAATCTAATTTTTTTTTTGTTTTGTTAGAAAATGCTTGAGGGCAAAAACGAATGAAATACGATACTGTTTTAAAAGGGCTTGGTAATTTTTTTTTTTATTAAATCTGATATAAAAACACCTTTTTCTTCTTCAATTAATATAAATTACATTTCCTCAAAACGAATCCATACATCATCCCGGAATCCGCGCGTTCTGCCCCCAGCGAAATTCCATTATCGAATTAAATAAATGATCCTCCGCGAGAGCAGCGCTGCCGTCAACGCCACGAGAGCTGATTATCCGCGTTTATGCGCGAGGTGACGCTGCGAGTCTTTGTTAAAGTGTCCCAGTTGTCTGGCTCTGTAATGACCTCACCCGGCAAACGATAATATCTTAATCTATGTACCGGCACGGCGTCACGCACAGCTCGATGGGCTCTTTTGACCCCGCGGGCTTCCTGGGAAATCCTTTCTTCGAGATGCACGCGAAAGCATCCAGTCCTGGACCGATGCCTTTCGTGGCTGCTGCCGGCAGATAAAGCCAGACGGATCGTATTGGTTTAATGGTCGGTGCTGAGATAAAGTTTCAAAGATTGCGGGGGTCGACAAATTTTTAATGCTCTTCGATATAGCTTATAAAGTTTGTTAGTAATGATTGCTGTAGTTTACATTTTATTTAACGTTCAATGCTTGCTCGGAATTGGAAAATAAATGTTGCACAAATTAAATCAATTATCTTAATTGACAATTAAAGTTGGAATGAGCACTGAGGATGCTATTAGGTAAATGTAGGACAGTATGTATCAGAATATCCCGCTTAATTTACCGTAGTAACAATACAATCGGTAATGTAATTGTTAACGTTACGAAATAAATTGTTATACCAACGATTTACTTAAAAAATAATTGTGCTATTTCTCTTATATAAATATATTTCATTTTTGCTAAATATATAATACTTTAATAGTCATATGATTTCACTGCTTCATTTACGTACATTAAAGGAATATATTTTGATGAATAAATTTTAGATTTCTCCAATTTTATGAGATCCTTCAGAAGATATACTCTCCGTTACGACAATTCACGAATGAAACGGTATTTAACATTTTTCCAGCCGTAAATTTATAGAATTATGCATCTTTCTCAGAGATAAATGTACTTCGTTTAAAGTGATCGCGTGCCTGCAGATCTTGATTAACGTTGCAGATGTTTCGTGTTCTTTGCACCTTAGAACACCAGTCGAAAGTTACAATAATACTAGTAAAACATTTCCATAATAACAGATAGTTTTAAAATGATAATATAAAATACATTTGTAAGAAAAAGTGGTAAGTGTATTTATTAATATTATTTATATTTCATTCGTTATATATTGATCAGTCTTATGAATATTGTATTAATTTATTATCAAATGATACAACATTATTAGCGAAAAAATCAAGTGAAAGGTCGTCGAAAGTCAAAGCTTTCTTCCACAAGTAAAAAAATAAGCTTACTTGATCAACGTAAATGCTTTCAGACTCCCTCGATAATTCGTTTGTTTTTGTGGCCCCGAGCGGAGGAAGGTCAAAACCCGCAGTAATTCAAGTGCTTGCCATCTTACATTTTAATACTATATAACTTAACTTACTCCTCTTTAAATTATTCATTACACTTTCAATTAATTAGTTGCACATCGTTAAAGTTAAAAAAAATAATGCTCCCAATACATAGAGCAATAAAATTAAAAGAAATTTGAACCAATTACAAAAACATTCTGGAATTTATTAATAATCCCTAAGCAAGATAACGAACAAATTCCCATTCTAACCTCTGCACAGGTTGCAATAAAATCATGAAATAATCGTGATTAATTGATTTCGCCCTCTATTGTAAAATTATATTTGAATCTCGACTCGAGCATAGTGAATTTAATCCTTAAATCTCCACTCGAAAATCGCGGGATTCCAGAGTGAAAACTGGATTTCGGCAGCACGCACATTGCGAAAGTACATACCGGGTCGCCTGCACGCACGATTACATATTTCGCTCAGGTGGGCGAATCTGTCGGCCTTCGACTCCCTCGCGCGCGCGCGCGCGCGCACAAAGACGCGTTGCAGAGAGACGAGAGAGGAGGATCAATTTGTCACGAGGTTGTCAAATATTTTTTCCATCGGCGCGTTCGCTTGAATTTCCGGCCCCGTACGCGGATTTTCTTTTATCTGCCCTTTTTCTCCGTGTCCTCTTTTTCGGATTGCCCACCGCGGAAGATCGATTTATATTCGCGGGTCGAGGGAATATTAATCATTGGCTTGAGTATTATTCGAGAGATGAGAGTGATTACTTTGATTTTACGCGACTTTTCGGGCTCGTCGTTGGAACGAGAAATGGATCGAGTTCGTTTCAGTTGGCTCGAGTCGTGAATCGATTAGATTTTTCCTCTTGAAATAATGCTGGTTATTACGTTCGCTAATAATTGATTTTAGTTGCGGCCAAATCGCTTCTGACTTACCTAATTATATTGCAGGAAGTACTGATTGCATTTAAAATATAAATAACTGGAGGTGACACAGATAATCACGGCCGTCCGTAATTTAATAAATCATCGTACAATTTCGCGCTCGAAGCTTTCACTTAAATTATTCAAAATTTAATTGCTGATTCTTAAGTAATAACGGAGATTGCATTTACTTTTATTTACTGGTAAATATCAGTTTTTTAAACAAATTCTTACGATATAGTTATCTGATTTATGCGACAAGCATACTAAATGAAAAAAATTCATTTGTTATTTATAATAATAAATTTACCATTTCTGGAGTTTAACTAGATTCAGGCTAGACGTATCTTTCATTAACCAGACAATCAATAGTCTCTGACGTCTGTCAATATATTAAAAGTTCAATCTTTAATATATTAAGCAAGCACGAAAAGTTTTCGTTTCGTGTTTCATTATCAGCAATCCTTGCCCCGAAAAGTCTTTACAAGCGGCTTAAGACTCGAGCCAAGTCTAGCGGAAAATCCTCGGAAAATTTAATGTACAAAGCGATATCTCATTGTATTCCAAACAGCTCGCCAAAAGTGGAGCCTCCGCGCGTATTGGTTCTCAATTACCGTTGCGGCTCAACAAGGTCTTCCAATTAGTCGGGGGGAGGGGGGCTCCGAAGTTGCCGCGGCGAGTGAAATACTGCCCGAGTCTTCCGGAGGTGCGTCCCCCCTTCTGCAACATTAAGTTATTAACCAATTTTCGTAACGCGAACTACGCGCGCGGCCATTGTTTCGCGCGCCGGGCTCTTTTACGCCGAGAGAGAGAGAGAGAGCTAGGCGCGATTATTGATTAATTTCGGAGGTTAATTTGCTCTCGCGCGCGGCGATGAATTTTAGAGCTCGACGGATAATTAGTTTGTATTGTAATTCTGTATATAGGGACGTTTCGATGTAATTGTGGCGAATGTGCAGTTGGGCGCAATGTTGCGACAGTCGCTGTTGAATTTTGAACGGGACGGATTCGAACGACTGAAAGCGAGGGGGGGAGAGGCGATTGTGCGAGCTTTGAATTGGTCGGTCCAAACTTTTTGCTTGGAAAATCAATATTTGGATCAGAGATTGTTTTTAGTCGATAGTTTATTGTCATTCTTGAATTTGTGATATTTAGCAATTTATTATAACGTTTTTGCCAACAATTACATAATATTTTAACTTACCAATCTATAGTTAAGATGCTTCTTGATTGAATAGCAGAAATCAATGTTTTAAAACTCACCTGAAAGCAGAAAAAAATACATCATTATTAGATTGATATTTTAATAATAATTATTTCGTTTAATCAGAAGCCTTAAAAATAGATTTGGCACGGAATACATTAATAATTTCACCTTGACCCACATTTTAGTCGTAAAAAATTTAAGCGAACTTTAATTGCACGTTCCGTTTCATCCGGACCCGATATTAAAAGCTAATTTTCTGCTGCATTTCCTTTTAACTTCGTAAACGAGCAAGATTCAAAAACCATTTTATCCAGATTTATTTACTTATCCCGAGTACTTACCAAACTTTTTACAAGTTCCCTTGAAAGTTATATATTTTTTCAATAAACCCGGCATAATATTTTCCGAAGCCGTAGCCCCGTAAAAAATTTATTGTGCATTCCGAGAAGGCAAATTCCCAATTTCCTTATCCGGAGCGAAAAGCAAAAGGGAAACTCTCGCTCTAATATAACGATTCGTCATCCGGCAAAAAGACACTCGTCTCTCCTTCTTTCTCTCTCTTTTACCGAAAATGCCATTAACCCAAAAATCCGCGCAAGAAAACGCTTTTCATTTCCCTCCGAGGACGGATATATAGACGGATACGGACGCACAATGTTCTCCTCCTCCCCCTCCTTCTCTGCTCCGAAGATGGAAAGAAGGAATTCGCCGCGGGCTCTCGTATGCTCCTAACCTGACCTCGAACTCGAGCGAGCGTCAGTGTGTGTATGTGTGCGTACGGAGAGACGGTAAAAAATGCAGGCTGATTGAAACATTTATCACCGAGGCGTTTTTACACCCGGGCCAGTCGTTTTTATCGATGATAAAAATTCTATTTGTTTGGGAATTTTGAAAATTGCGAGTGCTTCCTTCGCGAGGTGCCAATGAAAGTTTAATTGCTCTTTTGTTTTTTGATTCGAGGGATCGGAAGCGAATCGTGACGCGAGTCTCAAAGATTTTTTAACCTTCTCCGAAGGCCGGGGAAAGGCTTCGTTTATTTTGCAACAGACTCTTTTTCAGTTTGGGGATGAAAAGCGTAAATATTGGCGAGTTTGAAATTCGATGGAAGTGCACCCTGGCTATAATAATTGACAAACATTTCGAAACTGATTACCTACCAAATTTTCATCTGACCTGGTTTCGCGTCTATGAATGATGATAAATTAGCCATTAAGCTACTGATACATTAATTAAACTAATAAACCAAGTTTATCTCTGCATTTATATTATACTTCAAAATTTATCGCGCAAAAGCATTAGCCAGATTTGCATAAAATACTCATATACTCCGTGTTATCGATTATTTACATATTTCATTTATTCTCTAAATTAATTGTGAATCTATTATATTGGCTGTCTAATAATGTATTCTACGTAATAAGTTAAAATTGCCACAAAATATTAGATTTATTTTGATTCATAAAAAAACGCGAAAAAACATAACATTTATATTTTACTGAAAAATATGTGCGCGTACTTTTATTTTATTTCCAAATTAATCCCTTTCATTTCGTACAACGTTGCACGACTATTATTTCAGAGAATTATCACAATTGTCAAAGGACTCTTCGAAAAGCACAAACAACTTCTCCCTACCTGCTTCTCAAACAGAATGAGCACTGATACCTTTTCATTGGCGAGGCGGCGCATTAAGATATTTGCTCCTTGTTACGAATCGGTCGCGAAAGAGAAGAATAACCAAATCGGGCTGGGATCGCCGGGCGGAGCATCGCGCGAGTTCGTGTAAACCGCCTGAAAAGTATAAACTCCCCCGGGGCTTCTCCTCGAGCGTATTTACGCGCGCTCGCGAGACCGCGTTAATTACCTGAGACGAGTCAGCAGTCGAAGAGAGAGAGAGAGAGGGAGAGAATAAGAGCGAAGTCTTGCGTGAATTTATGTTATCCGCCCGATGCTTCCCTAATTGATAAGTCGCGACGTGCCGAGAATCTTGATTTTACCGATGGTTTGAAATTCAGAATATGTCGGCCCGGATCGCGGCGGCCGATTGTTTTTTCAGATTCTCCGAGCTTTTTCTTCGGTCACGGGGATGAGTCACGTGGAGGAAATGCGATGATCGGCAAAGGAGATGCGCCGTTGATTTTTCGAGGGAGATTTTGCCGAGCAGTGATTGCGATTGGAAAGAGAAATTGGTTTCTTTCATTTGTATGCTTAAAATGTGGAAAGAAATCTTTTCTGGATAATTAATGTTAGAAATTGAGTGATTAAATATATAATTTTGTAAAAAGTAGAAAAATTACTGTACTTACTTAGTAAATGGGAATAAAAAAAATGAAATTAGTTCTACATTAACTAAGCCATCGCCCACGTCTGGCTTTAACGTAAGAAGCAAATTAATTAATTTAAATGCACTGTACATAATGACTCTACGGACTGGATTTTCAGGGTCTTTTGTTGTACGCAACAAGCGCACGTGATTTAGAAAGTTATTGAAATAAAATTTGTGCCTATTGAAATAAAACGATCAAGTTTCCATACTTATATTTCATTAATTAAGTAGGTTTCGATAGAAAATATTACGTAACTAAAAGTAATTATACAAAAATTATGCAAGCCTAAATTTTAGGTTTATTGTGGCACTTAACAAACTCCCCTAAAATTAATTAAATCTAAAATAATAATTTATTTGAAAGATTAAATTAAATCTTCGCACTTTCACCCAATGTATCAATAACATATCTGTTCCGCTTGATTCACAACAAAACTTTTATTCCGAAAATTCTAAAGATTAAATGAGTCTGACTCATGAATAATTCCGCAATCGAGAATGAGCGGAAGGCTACCTTTTTTTGACATCTTCAAATTGTTCGCAAATCGTGCCAAGAATTATTAATAGTCCGTGATCGAAAGGCAGACGCTTAAACAGGGAGGGGGGACGCCCAGAACGAATAACGCGATCTATTTTTATTTGGCACGTACGATTTTGATAAAACGCTATGGGAAAACGGCGGAGAGGAAGGAGGGAGGGGGAAAAAAGCCCACTCGACGGCCGCATCACCAAAAACTATTTCCATCAATCACGAATGCTCGTGCGAGGATCAAAAAAGTATGACAAGGGCAAACTTTTTGGCTGCAGATTTGCATGATTCATTTATTTTAAAGATTGTTTACACTTTCGGTGGGTGTTCATTTTTAACTTTTTAGAAGACACTTATTTTTTTTTTCAGTTTTTCAGACGTTTATGATAAATGCAATTTATACAATTCACGTGTATCACAAAACCTAGCAATATATTAATAGCAATATATTTAATTCATTAATATAACTATAATGTTTTATTATCAAAATATTAGATGCATTTAATTACTCCAGCCTTAAACAGCACTTTGAAAACTTCGTATATTCGCAGCCCCTTAATAAAAAGAAAAATCCCCCTCCTACGTAGACGCACGAGTTTTCTTACGGCAGCGATACAACCTGTCACAGTCGCTCGTCATTATACAGCTCGCGCTCGCGCTGACTTATTTAAAGTGCATTTACTTTGGAAAAGCCGTTATAAGAGGGCTTTAAGGAGAGTCTGCGACGACGGACGACCTTTTAACTCCTATCCCATTGTGCTCGAACGGCCGGGGCAAACACACACACACACGCGCGCGCGCGCCCACACTGCCGCACCCACACGGGCGACGATCCAAGGGCTGCGGCCCGACGGCTTATCGCTCTATACACGGCCCGGGTTTGCCTTGGTTTAGGGCTAAGCGATTGGTTTTATCGATGGAAATGAAAATTTTGCCCACCCCCAGAAGTTCGGAGGGCCTGCGGTTTACTGATGCTCGATGTTAATCAGACGGGAATTACGACGTAATTCCATTTCGATTAACAGCAGCGTTTGTTGGATTACAATGAATTTTGAATTGACTTTGTTCGATTTCGAATGGTTTTTTGGACGAAATACTCTTCCCAGTCGGCGGTAAAGATTTTTTTATAATTGCATGAGAAAATATTAAATTAATACACGAAACTAAAATCTTATTTAATTGGGTGAAATTATACTGTTATTTCTGTATTTTATACTTGCGGTTCAAGATTAGAGTTAATGTAAAATTAATGCGGTTTACTAATTATAAATAATGTAAATCAGTTAATACCTTTAAGACAATTTAATCCAATTTATTACATTGTGTAAAAGCCATTAAGAACACGTGCATAATGTTACTAGTTAGAAAGTGGTACGCAATCTTGATAAAGCTATGTTAGAGTTATACATTCAGGTAATCTCGTATTCTATTTTCAAAAAGAAATTATATCCTTTTCATATGTATGCAAATAAAAGTGAGTTAAAACGTCAAAAAAGTAAAGAATAATTTAACGTTTTTAATTCAAAAAGCTTCTACTCAGAACGCAATAAAAGAGTTATCAAGACTACTTTAAAAACGAAACTAGTTCTTGTTCAATATTTCAGAAATTCGAAATTTGTATCCCTGGCAAGCTTTCTCTTTGTACAGCCAAAAGACAAAGCTTCTCGAGAAATTCAAATCTCTTGAAGAACGTTCAGCTTACGGAAAATTTCTTCTACCTTGACAATCGTATTTACCTTAAAATTACTGACATTGCATACTTCATCAAATTTTCCGGGGAATTCCGCAATCGGATTTTCTCCCGTGAAACTCTCGCGAGGACAATTTAATTTCGCTATGATTAGCCCTAATTTGAAGTGAGGCTTGATTGACGTAACAGAGAAATGAGTCGTGAAAATCGGAAATTGACGGTTCTGTTTTAGTTAATTTATTCCCGTCATTTGTTCAATCTTTGTTGCTTATTGGATTCATTTCAAAATATACATGCAATCCAACGAATAAAACATTTCGCAAAATAATGAAATAAGAATGGAATTTTCAAACAAATGATGAAAAACGATAAATCTTGATGTATAACCATTGATATAAATAATCAAACATCAAAGCAACTTGAAATTCACTTTCTAACATCAATAGAAACATCTCCATTTATAATCATCAATTCATATTTATGACCAATCATAATTAATTCCAATTCCAGCTCGTAAACTCAATCACTCTAAAAACTCCTGCCCGGCAGTAGCTTTTTTAATTTACCGCGCAATTAAGTACAGGAAAAGAGAGCAACCAACGCTCCGATCTTAATCTACAAATAAACTGAAGCAGGATAACCAATAATCCTGCATGCCACTCCACACATCACCTGCCGTAATTACACACGAAAAACTTAATTGTTCACATAAACATGACGTCAGGTTTTCATTAAAACGGCGCTGCTTCGATTTTCTCCGGTGAAAGTTCGCAAACGACGTGCCAGTCGAGAGATAACGTGCCAAATTGCCGGAGCTGATAAGGGTGACATTGTTCGTGACCAATCAGTCAACGACTTTCTAAATCGCGGGCTTGAATTCTTATGGGTTTCTCATTGTCTGAAAATAAATATTTTATAAAACTGACGTTTTTAGGCTTCTCTTTTCGAATAAAATTGAAAGCTTGGTATGCAATGAATAGATGACGTGTTTTGATTAAAATAACTTCTAGTGTATAATGCTATACATAGTCATTCATTTTATTTTTAAAATATGATTTTAGCTTTGGAAAACAAAGTACAATAATGCAGCAAAAGATACACTTTGGCTTAATTTTAAATCCGCAAAATGAATCAATCGATTATCTCTCCACATATCACAAACCCGTTCGCATCCTGGCCTTATGGTAAATCAACGACTAATAACCAAACCCGGATAAAGAATAAAAAATGAAAACGTTATTCATCCGCATTTCCGCTTAAACAAAAGCTGTGGAAGCACTTTAATACATTTACGATTGCAACTATAGATAGCGAAATTTTTGAGGCGAATCAAAGCGAGGAAAAGCAATCTATACCGGGGAGGAGACAAATTCGATAGAAAAACATGCAAATCGCATGTAAAGCCGTGAAAAACGTCGAGTGGAAACGCGCGCCGTTCGGCTCGATCGACTGGAGGACAAAGAAGAGGAAAAGAGGAGGAAGAGGAAAGCCCGATAAACCTCGCTATTTCACCTCTCCTCGTGTCCTCCTCCTTTTTCCCTCCCGCCTTCTTCGTCCTGCTGCACTTCTCACCGGCTTGAATTTTAATAATGTTCGCCGGATTAAATTTCTCAAAATAACTCGCCGATTTCTGACGGATTTTACGTCTAATCCCTTTTCTTTTTATGAGCGTGATATTTTGAATTATTTATGCTCGCTGTTCTTCGGGGATTTAAATAAGGCATTCCTTTGAGGCGATATTGAAGTTAAGAATGAATGGATTTTAAAAAGTTGAATAAGAGTTTTTACTTTTAAATTTTATAGATCTTCCGTAAGCTCTTCAATTACAGTAATTGGATTTGGAAAGGTTCGCTTTTCAAAAGTTATTTTAAAAATTTATTCCGTTGGAACGTTAACTGCGCGCCGTGAATTGCATAATATATTAACCTGATTTTTTTATCTGATACATTTAACGCTGACATAAATCACCAGAATAATTTAGTTTCCGCTTTCAACTACGACCTCTTTTGTCCTTAAGAATCTTCAATTTTAATCAAATTCATGATTTATTAATTATAACTAAAACTACTACTAAAATAATTAGTTAATAATTAGTATCAGCAAAAGCGCAAAGGAATGCAGCCTCCCTCCCTCCTCCCACTCCTTTAGAACCCTAATTTTTCCATTTTTATAACCCTTAATTTCCGAGATTACCCAGCCGAAAGCCAATAAATTATTTTACTACGCCCGTAACGACCGCGAACAATGTACTCCTCAGCGGCGACATTGGCCAACGGCAGAAAATCAATAGCCGCCCGCAAAAGACGACATTTTTTTTTTCCTGAAATCGGCCTCGCATCTCCGCCTTCCTCCTTCCAAATCAGGTCAATCTCGACCTCCTCGGCGCGAGCGCGAGCCCGCTAAAATAACGCGCGGCGAAGCGGGGGAGCTGCGCGCGAGGGGACAAATAAAATAATGGAAAAAAAAAACGCGCGCGCGCCTCGGAGCTATTTTCGGGCGTCGAGCGTGACTGGGCGACGCTGGGAATCATTTCGCGCCTTCGACGACTTCCCGCTGATTTGACGCGGGACTCTGAGCGCTAAATCAATGAGGTACTTCGTTTCGCCGCTGGTCTCTCTTTGTTTGCTCGGCGCTTTTCGTGCTTACGAGGATTTTTACGGAGCTCAATGGAAGGGAATCGGATTATTGAGCAATGTTTTTAGCGGGCCGAAGGATTTATGATTGTAGTTTGAATTTAGACAAATTATTCAGGATTGATTCAAGGTCATTCGAGGAAAAGAACAAAAAAATGCCAGAATCGGATATAACAATAATAATTGAATAATTGCTGATACAAATTAAAATTGAATGCATTTTATTTCATTTTTATCAAAATTGAGTAAATATTTTTAATCTTCATTCATGAAACAGAAAAGAATTATTTTTAATATATAATTGGGATAATTTTGCAACATTTGCAATACTTGGTTTACGTAAATGCATGAGTCGTTGTATAAGTTATTTTTCTAAAATTTCAACATAAGCTATTCATCGCTCATTGAGCCACAAGAAATAATAGATTCTATTATTTATTTTTTTCTATTACTCTGCAACAGTATCTTCTTCAGAAAGCCATAAATAACGCATGAGTTATTTACGCGTTTGTCGAAAGAATAACTAAACAATTCTTTTCAGCTTTAAAATAGTGTTTAACGTATTTTTTAAGTGCTTCTCGTCAATAGAAAATTACTGGTAAAGCTGCGAGCTTCGGTTTTTAAAACTAAAGAAAATGTAACGAACGTAAAGACTTTTAATGGAATGAAGTTACAAGTGAATTGGAGTGCGCTGCAATGCAAATGCATGAACATCATGCAAATATGGTAAATAAAGTAAAGCGATACAGCAATGCTATGCAGAGTATCGCGATGTGAGGCAACTCATAAATATAATTCTTGCTACTAAAAGCTTCTTTTACATAAACTACAAACAAACGTTATTATCTTTGCAATTTTCATTCTTTACGTACGTGAAATACGTTGATAATTTCTTACATTTAAAAATGTAAATTAATTAAATTTAACTGTAAATAAAGTTACTTCCTAAAATGAAATATTAAAATTCTTGTAAAAACGCTTAAAACTTGAGCAGACATTATTGTAATTAAATTGTATCTATAAATTCATTCAATAATTTGAAAATCGATTATCCTCAACAACAAAACTTAATTACCCCAACATTACTTCCAATATTCTCAAAAACAAGCCCCACCCAAAAAGGGTGAACAACCGAAGGAAGAAGCACTGTTTCGGGAGCGGAAGACAATGCAGTAATCCAGTTCCGCAGGGACGTCCGAATGATTTGCCTTTGACGCTCAGCTGACTGCGCGCTCGCCGCGCTGGCGCTCTTCCGCGCGGCGCGCACGCGTGCGCACCGATTGTCATCGGGAGCGTAACGCTGATGCGTGCCAGAGCCTATATACCGCGCCGCTCTTTGCGCGCGCCCGAGACGCAGGTGTGCGCCCGTCGTAAAGCCCGCAGCGAGGAATATATCAGCGAGTAGAGGCCAAATGTCGGAGGAGGAGGAGGAGGAGGAGGGCCTGCTTTTTCGGGGAGCAGCCTTTGTTGGGCACGGGAATTTCAATTTGGACTTGGTTTAATGCTCGGAAATTGGTTATTGTTCGGGGAATCGGTGCAACGCAACGAAATTGACGAGATTTTAATTTCATTTAAATTTGCGAAAAAAATATTAAATGAAAAGTAAATGAATAGCTCTTTCGACCTCGCAATTAACTTGACAACCTTCATTACTTAAAAACTGCCAAAACCAAGCCCTCCACCCACCAAAAAACCGCGCGCCCGTCCCGCGACAGTAAAGACAATAGAGACAAGCTGGCGAGGTAGCATAAATACGGAAGAGAACAAAATAGACGGATCCACTGGTATTCCTACACCCACGCGTATACGTGTACGTAAAGCCAGCCGCAGCGTATTAAGCTCGCGGAGAGAGAGAGAGAGAGAGAGAAGAGGTAGAGAGCGCAGTAGTGCGCGATAACTCGTGCGGCAGTCGACGACGGCCGCGCGCTCCAGTCGATAATAATTATCGATAGCCCCGGCGAAATTACGAGGTCGGCCGGCCTCCCCCGACGGGAGGAGGGGGGGGGGGGATGGGAAGGGACTGCCGCCCTGCCAAAATCCCGGCCCGACCGCGCGAATATGCGACTTGATTTTCAGCTAAACGCGAAATCGCTTTTGCGGCCGGCTCGGTTTTCGGGGCTTTTGCAGATTTTCAACTTTCGGCTCGGGGGTTGATGTATTTGGTTTTTATTATTATTTTTTTTTTTTTTAATACCGTAAAGCGGCAATTATTCGGTGGATTTTGGTGATTTTTTGATTATTTTTCTGCGTATTAGAAATATGAATAAAGCTTTCTATAATTTCAATCCGTTCAATCGATAAATCTTAAAGAGAAGAACAGATATTTCGAACTTTGTTCGAAACATTACTTACTTTTGAAAAGTTTTAAAAACAGAAGCTTTTATAATACGATTCAATAGCTTATATAGTGCAGGGATTATCGGTGCAATCGCATGCAAATATTACAGCCAGAGTTATTTCGTAATAGGTGGTAAAATCTAGACGTAACATTTTGACAGAATATTTGAGCTTTAAAACTTTTTTATAGTTACGCACTAAGGTATTTATTAGTCTATAAACTAAAGAAAACCTTGGTGGACAAAAAAGGCGAGCTTTCCATCTATTTTCATAAATCCTGAATTGGGAAAAGTTTTATTGTAAAATTTCTCTATTAAATGTGTATTTTATAGCGGTGATGCAGCTCTTTTTAATTCGCAAGTATAAAAAAGTATTTTTATGGCTTACGTCAATGAATCTATGAAGGCTGATGCGCAAGAAACTTGGGAATAGAGAAAAATAGAAATGTTATATTATCGCGAGTCTGAAAAACTAGATTGCGAAATGAACTAATAAAATCTGTCAATTTTTTTATTAAAACTAGTTTTTTAACGAATTTAGAAACAAATCAATAACGATATTGAAATTTAATATTAACTTTGATAGAATATAATATTAAATTATTCAATTGGTTGTATTTACATTATTTAGTAGATGTACTTCAAAATATGTAAAATCAATTTACAAAGCAAAATGAAAGTCGCATAATACGTGGAATTTGCAAGTGGAAATGATTAAATGTTGATATGTAGTCTCTTACTGAAATTCAAATTAATTCTCAATTCATGTCAAACCAATAACTTGATTCAAACAGTCAAATTATTCTGCTCGTAGTGATGTCAAATACATTTAATTAAATTTATCCATTTAAATAAATTTTTAATTAATTTTCACTAACTAAATTCACTTTAATTGAGCATTATAAATTGATTAATACATATTGTTTCGAATAATAGAATTGCATAAAATTGCAATATAGATTAAGTAAGAATTCAATGCAAAATCATGCAATTATCTTCTAAGCTAAACTAAAAATTTAAAATAATTATATATGTCATATTATAATTCACGCAGCCTCGCTGGTTTCACACGAATTTATCGATGCGCGATATCTCGCTCTCGGAAAACCCGAAGAACCGCGCATTAATAATGAGGATAATAAACGGGCGAGTAAAGAAATCCTTTGAAAAATCAAATTTCAAGACCCCGAAGCTTTCACTTCGGCTTTCATGCTCGCAAGAAAGACTAATGGACACTATTATCTTCACTTTTATCACCGCGCTCGATAGCGTCTAATGCCTTTGCGGTATGCGAAAAAAGCGCGCGCGCGGAGAACAACGGAACAAAAAAAAAAAAAAAAAAAAAATAATAAAAAATAGCCGCGCGTGTATGTCCGCGGTCGTAATGTACGCGCCAGTCGGAAAGCAAAATAATACAGCGTGTGTGGGTTAGTGCTATTGTGACGTGCGCCGATGAAGCGCGTTTTATCTGACGTAACCGATTTTTATTGTTATTATTGTAAGCGGATGCTGGGTTGGAACAAAAGCGGAGCCATCTTTGTTTGCCTCTCTCTCTCTCTCTCTCCTCGACTCGTCGAAAGAATTAGTGGGGGCGACGGGACGGTTATATTTCTATTATTTGCGGAATTCGGCGCGAAATTTAGTAATGAGAGTGTTTGCTCGTGAATGCTAACACCTGCTTTCCATGAATTCGAGCTGAATTTCAAATTCCTGAAATAGGAATTATATTAAAGCCCCGAACGAAGGAGGGTTATTAAATTGACGGAACGCGCATAGCGCGCTTTATAATTGATAAAGTTGTTGAGATTAAAAAGCGCGAGTTTCTTAAGAAAAAGCTTATTTAATTTTCGCCCGTAGAGAAGTAAAGAATTATTCTTTTGAAATCCAATTCTGTTGTAATTTACCGACTTTATCCAGGTCATTCGGTATGTAAGTTTCTTTTTGCTCGGGCAAAATACGGGCGCGGAAACGTACAGGAGTTGCTCGGATCTTTTTTCCCTCCTTTTGTTTCGTTTTGTAACACAAGCGCCTGGTGCGCGCACAGAGAAGTGTCTATGTGCGCGAGCTTTGCACCTCTATATACTACTATTGACCGAAACCGCACTGTGTTCGTATAATAATTAATTATCAAATTTCTCACTCAAGTTTCCAGATTAATTCGAAGTTTGATCTCACAATTTATTCATACAATTTATATTAATTGTATTTATAGTAATATAAATAATATATTTCTAAAGTTGATAGAATTAAAATCTGTCTAAATCGAAATTTGTAATAATATGGAAGCATACATTTAGGTTATTTATAATTATTAATCTCCATTCGTAAGCGGAATCAATGATAAACGACAAATAAATTGATTATTAATCAATTCGCAAGAAAAGTCGCTCAAGAGTTTTATATAAAAAGAATTCAATGCTGAGCTGCAAGTTTCTAAAATGACAACGAGCAGGTTAAATTCGTGACGCAATCTCCTCGAGCACGAGCCGAGCCGCAATGTCATATTTAAATCAACGAAATAATACGACTTAAGGTCAGTCGGCACGAGAGAAAATACACGAGCGAACGAAATACATGTCCTCAAATGAAAAACCGGTAATTACTTTTCGCATTTCCATCAGCGCAAAAACCTCGTTCAATCCCGCCGTCCTGGCACTTAAAACTATATGTAAATCTAAATTTTTCCTTCCGCCGTTCCTAGCCGCTCTCGGCGACAGTTTTCCATATTTAAGACGAAAAAGTGTCCACTCTGCCGGAACGATTTCACGCTCGTTTAGTTTCGCACTCGCGCGCCTCCGTCCATTTTTCGAAGACGGACGCGCGCGTGGGCGTCTCTTTGCGCGCGCGCGCACTTTCTTCCCGCTATTATCTCCGCGTTGCCTCTTCTCTCTCTCCTCGGCTCCTTGCGAAACGACGGGGGGGGGGGAGCGCGCAGAGTATATCGAGACTCGTTTGCATCGTCATCCGCACACCTTTTGTCATATTACGCTCTCGAGCATCGACCTTCGAGTGTTATAACGATTATTGCCGCTGCATCGCAATCGTCGCTGGTTGCGTTGCGTTTGCAGAGATGAGCTTGGAGTAATGTCATTTTGGTAATTGGACCGAACGATTTCACGATCATGTTTTTGGCCTTACGATTTTGCGTATAAACGCGTACGATACGACTAATAAAGAGAAATGATAAAAATTCTTTGCAATTAGTGTATACCGAAAAATAATAAATGCACAGCAATGAATCGTCAAATATTTCTTGATTATATAACGCATTAAGCGCTTATTCCACGCTTTCATACCGCCGATAAATTCCAGCCACCTCCCTCAACATTCTCTTTCGGCTGCGGCAAGAGTCGGTGCAACAATGAGAAAAACGCGTCGGCAAACGCGTATCTACACGCGTACATACGTATCGATCTACCAGTACTACTGTCCGAGACACGAGAAAATACAGGCGGCTAAGGCGCCGCGTAACCGAGCGGCCAGCTTAATTAAGTTAATGTCCGCTGATTAATACGCCCGTGAGCTTGCCGGAGCAGTCCGGGTTTACATATATATACATGTATACATTCGCGTCGGCCGCGGCGAAATTCCTAATCGCACGTGATTTCACGCGTCGCGCCCAACGAGAGCACGTTAACAATGCGCCTCACTTATTTCGATACTGAAACTGCCGCGCTTTCTCGATCGAGTTCAGCAGCTGCCGTTGCTCGTTTTTGCCGATTGTCTGGCTTCTGGGAAATCTCTGCTTGAAAGGGAATCGGGAGGGGGTTGATTTATATCAAATTGAAAGCAGAAGTGTGTATAATGTAAGGTTTAGTTTTGACGCGCGTACTAAACAATCTCTGGCTGCGCAATTTTTCATCTTTCGGGGATATTGGTGTCTTTCGGCTTTTGACAGAATGACAAGTTATATTTTATTGAAACCATTTTTCATTTTGATAAAAGGTTCTGAATAAAAAATGTGTTTTATTTTCTTAATTTATGTGTGATATAATAAGTTATATCTATTATCTTACTAAAAATTAATAAAGGCAATCAATAATATTAGAAATCGTTCACAATTAAAGCAGTATGGAATAAAAAAATAATGGAAAATCTACTCGATTCAAAAACACTCTGCAGGACATTCAACCAACATTGATCAAATGATCGCAATTACAGTACAACTCCCATCTACCAGAGTTAGGCCCGCGATCGACCTCGAGCTCCTCAAAAAACCGTCCCCTCCGGGCGGTCACGTGCTCGAGCGACTAATTAAAAAGAAGGCGCCAAACGAGGCATTTCAATTATTTCGAACGTTCAAGTGCGCGCCGCGTACATACACGCGCCGAAGTCCGACTTTCGCGTACGATTTCACTCTCGCCTCGCGCGTTTACCAGCGGTAGGCAAATCACCGACGCGAGGCAAAATTGTGGCGCGTCACGCGATAACGACCGTCCTCCGCGGAGTCGCTGCGGCTACATTTTTTTTTTTTTTTTTGCTTCTTTTTCCGCGAGCAAGAGCACGCGATTTGCACTCCCACGCGCGGCGATTTTCACTTCTTCACGGACGAACGTACGCCGAGCGGTTTAATAAAACGATTGAGATGGGTGTGTTCGGTGACGTTTGTAATAGATTGGGCTTGAAAAAATATGGCATATCGCGCGCGGTGTATAATGTCTTCGAGTTATTGAACAGTATTCGTCGTGTATATATTTCAAGATCAATATAAATTCATAAATGTAAATTGAATAAATTTGTACGTTTTGATTTGTACATTTTTTTTACTGAAAAATACATTGGCGACAATAGTCGTAATTTAAATGTATTATCTATAATCATTTTATTAAAAATTATTCATATTATATATTTAACGGTTAAATATATTTAAGTACAATGACACACCGAATCACGCATGTAGACATAGTAATGCGTTCGTTGATATTAAGTATGCGGGGGGGCGCTTCCATTTGAACAGGTCAAATTGGTTTCAAACTTAAAAGAGATGCAATTGACTTTTATTACGAGTTATCTTGGCTGCGCTAAATCCGTAGAGACTAGATTGGCGCGCTGAAAAATTGCCACGACTGAAATAACAATGAAACTGGAAGCTTTTTCCTGGTATAAAAATATATTTTCTCGTACGTCATATTTTTGAAAAAACATTTTTAAATTATACTATTGAAGTAAATTTAATACAATTTTTTAAAATTTATTTTGAATGTTGTTCGTATTATTACACGAATTTAAAAAGCTTTTTTACGATTTAATCTATCATCATTTGAAATAACTGTATTTCATGGAACTGCTTTTTTATAATTTTATAAAAATTCTCAATTTTAAATTCAGATTTTTAAAATATGATCACTTATCTAGACTGTCGAATCAAATTTTAAAATTAGAATCCAAACAAGTTAAGAGAATGGGAGAAAAATTCCAAGAAAAATTGATAATGGAGAAGACTCGAGTGAAAATCAATATTGGCAACTGCAAGTATATAACTCTACAATGGGATTTAAACTGGAGGTAAAGAAAAAGATAAAAAGAATAAGAAATTGAGTAGAACTTGACAAAGAATATAAATAACGAAGACTCTTTTAAAATAAACTTGAATATGAAGAATAATGAATACCTTTGCAAAGAACCTTACATTTAATCCATTTATTCAGTAATCCATTTATTTATACAATATTTTACATTTTATCGTCAGAAAATATTATACTTATTAAAATTCGCATGCAATGGAATAAATTGCATGCATTTAAACAAATATGCTTATTTTTAATAAAACCAAGGAACGTATTACACATTTAATACATAAATTTGCATGCTTTTTTTAATTCAAAAAATTTTCACATACATAGGAAGTGACTTTATGCATTTCTTTTCCCGTAAAATGGATATGAGCCGAGATATTCACTTTCGTTCGACTTTCTAAATTTTCTTATGTTGGAAGAGTTCAAACGGAGCTTAGAGCCATTTCACAAGAAACGCATTTCACTTTCTTTAAACCAGCAAAGCTATGAATTCCATTAGTTTCAAAATACTGCAAAACTAAATCATTTAGGAAATATGCTACTTTGCATAAAGACTCAAAAACGCCCACCCAACAGTAATAAATAATTTAAAGGACAAAATTTCAAATTTACATACGCAATGCGCGGTTCTTGCGATTACGTTGGTAAAATAACAAATTAAACTATAGTCGCTTCCGCCTTTCATCATCCAAATGTTGGTTAAATATTTTAGCTGAATTACCGAGTACAAAAAGTAATATAAAAATGGACACTCATCTAAATAATCCAGTATGAAATTGTACTGTAATCCTTCAACGAAAAGGTGGATTATTCCTCACCCGCATAAATCAAGGAGAAAAAAGAAAGAAAGGCTCCATTCTCGCTCTGAATTATCAAAAGGTGTCCTCTGAACTAGATCCACTCGAGTAGAATATTTCTATTTCGTAGGAAAAGAAAAAGGAGATAAAAGTGTGGGAGATAAAAATGAAGGTTCCCCGTAAAAATAAACACGTTCTTGAAGAGATCTGACTTAAAAACGCAGCTACGCGTGACCTTCCGCAATACTTTTTCAGAATCGGAACTTCAAGAGCTTCGTGAGACCATTAGGCATCGAAAGAATTGATTCAAAGTCTTTAAATACGTTAAGAAAATTTGTTTTTATTTCCTTAGTTAAATTTTTACAATAAAAATGATACAATCGTGTTAAATTACTGTATATTATTATTTTTATTATCCACGCATCAATGCACATTACCAAGATGTTTATCAATACGTTTATATAACATAATAATCGTGGAATAAACGCCTTGAGCAATGATTTCTACCTCCTTTAATTAGCACATTCAAACGCTATTCTTCATAAAAATCTACATCATATTTCCAGAGATAGGTATGTCAAGCAAGAGAGAAAAGAGCGTGTTTAAAAAATTCGTCGAGGCGCTGTGCGAACGGATACCTGATCGATAAATAGGACTCGATCGGAATACGAATACAATGTTGCAAAACGCTGACAGTTGAAGACCTTGTGCGTTTAGCCGCGATCGTTCCTCGGCGGAAAAAAGCAAGCCGAGCGAGAGAGAGAGAAGCGAAGAATCGGATGGAAAAGTCGTTTTACCTGGCAACTGAGTCAAATGCAAGATTTAGCAATCTGCGAAATAAGCTCGGAT
Source organism: Ormyrus pomaceus (assembly GCA_900474385.1). Lineage (NCBI taxonomy): Eukaryota > Metazoa > Arthropoda > Insecta > Hymenoptera > Ormyridae > Ormyrus > Ormyrus pomaceus. The sequence continues at coordinate 33,162 of UCOM01000459.1, forward strand.
ATTCTACGAATTTTGTCGAGCGATTTCTGCTTTTCATGCTTGCGTAAGACAATGTAATGCATCAATACTAATTTTACAAGATATTTACTGTAAATTAATGAAACGAGTCGGCTTCTGATTTTTGTTTTGGTAGTAAAATATAATTTGCTGCTTTTGTTGCACCTGTAAAAGTAGGCATTAGTTAGTTCGTACGTAGTCATTGTTTTTACTTAATAGGCGCATATTTAATAGATAACGTGATTAAATAATTAAAGAAAGCAACTTAATGCCATACATTTGCCTACATTTATGGTTACGACGTCCTTTCCTGTCTGAGTTTAAGAGATAGGTTGAGTGAAAGACCGAAACAAGATAGCAGATAATGAGAGAGTAAATGAAGATTTATACACAGATACAGCGGAGATACAAGTGAAATATCATTGGTTATGCTTTTGTTTCTTTGAACTTAGCATCAACCGTGTACTCGTTATAAAAATTTAACATAATTTACATTCAAATTCAAAACAATGTAAAAATGTAATCGTATGACAGAATTTACAAGGGATTTTAATCGCAGAACAACTTTATATAGGATTTCAGAGTTACAAACACGTCTTTAAATTTAACGCTTTTGTCACGAGGATTACTTAGCAACACTTTAATTAATGAACAGTTAAAGCATATTACGGCTTGTTTTCAGTCGTATAAATACTGCAGGTTTAATGAGGGAATAAAACCTTAAAATTTCAGATTATCAAGGATTTGCTAAAATTACTAATAACTAACTTAAATTTTATAAATCATACATAATTTATACTACAATAAATTTATACAAGCTTCTTATAACATGATGTATAAGCAAATAATATTGCTGCGTAATATTTGCAAATACTGCCGTTTGAATCGTAAACATATAAGAATGCGACATGGTTTCCTCCTCGGAAGGTTCCATCAGGAAAGTCAAAAACTTTATCCACTTCCTCTTAGAAAAAAAAAAAGTTGGCAACAAAATCCAGCGGCAATGCTTCAGAAGCGTCATGCGCGAGAGGAAAAAAGGAGCCTGGCCGCGTGCGTGCGTGACCGTAAAACAGGCAGCGGAGAAAAAGACAGCAAACACGGAGGAGGGAAGGAGTCGCCATTGAGCACCGGCAGATGGCCATTGAAATGGAGAAAAGCGTTTAAAGCCTCGCGACTGGTTTATGCTGCCCTCGCTGTACACTTCGTTGTCCTCCGTAATTTAGCGAGTTTCTTTTTCTCTCTCTCTCTCTCTCTCTCTCTCTCTTCCTCTCTCTCACTCTCTCTCCTGGGCACTCGGTTTTTCTTACGATCTATTTTCTGCCCGCTTCTTTTTCCCTCCATCTGTCGCGACGCCGCTACTCGGCGATAATTTATTTTTGCTTAGTGGCCTGTAATTCTCGCAACGATTTTTCGCTACCTTTTTCGCTCGCCTAACCTGGCAACAGTTGCCACTTGTTTACAAATAAACACGGATTCTTTTTTAATTAAAAAGATTTTTCGTTTTATTGAGCACAAAATTTTTCGTTATTTATTCAATATTGAGAAGTGTTTTTTAATCACAGCTGAATTTCTAAAACTGTAAAATGCTTAGCCGAGAGTAAAAAATATTTGAAAATTATAATCTAACGTCTGAATTAATAACACATTTTTGTTTTATCATTAATGATTCATTAACTTGAAGGTCTGAGTGATTAATGGCTTGTCAAATAAGATTAAACAACTTTATTACTCCTAGTAACTATGCAAAAATCAGCGTGTGCAATACGGAAGTAAATATAATAAATACATAGCACAACAGTAGTTGTTTTTTGGCTATATAAAATTTAGTACGTTAAGATTAAAAGTTCTTCGTTACTGAATTATCAAAGATTCATGAAATTATAAACAGAATAAATAACAGAAAAAAATCTTTCGAACTTACGTAATAATGAATAAATTTCTAAAATGTGCAATAAAAGAAACAATAGAGTGCGCGTAGCTCGCCAGAATTTAGCTAGTAAAGTAAATATTAAAACCGGTGGCAGTATAAATACAAAATCAAAACGAAGCGTTCGCCGAGTTTATACATTTGTTGCATATTTCGACCGCGTTTACATCGTAATTTTCTCGTAAAATATGATAATGACGTAAAGTATGATATATTAAAGCAAAAACCGCAATTACCATGGGAACGAGCGTGAAATGCGATAAAACAATGCAAGTAAAACGCGCTCGCTCACTCGCATCTCTACACACACGCGTGTATTCACACCGGCGCGCAGTGCAAATAAAGGCAGAAGAGCGAAAAGACCGAAAAGGAAAAGCTGAAAATGAACTCTTTCCCAGGTGCTGTGCGCGAGTCGATATCGCTGGTTGTGTATCGCGGCAGATTTTGCGATAAGAATAAGGCTAGGAAGCCCTGTCTTATTGATTGCGAGCGAGTTAGTTGTAGTAATGGAATATCATTTTTAGTTTATTTCGACGCTCTCTAGATATGGCTATTTCTACCGGTTAATTCGTTAATTAGATATAGAAGTGCTTTTAGTTGACACTGATTATCAGTTAGCAGAATCTGTTATCTAAATCCGTTAACAATTTTATTTTATTATTTCAATTTATACTTGATTTTAATTTCCGTTCAATAAATACTGTGATAAAACAATGTTTATTTTACGTAGCAATAATAAAATAAGTAATTAAAACAAAAATTAACGTATCCATATTTATTTTATTTTATATTTAGTATAAAATAACATTTTTAAATTTACGTGGAACTGGCTTTATTGATTAAATTACTCAATTGAAACCGACTATATACGTTTATACAAGTCAATATTCGTGTCAGGAATTAATACACATATGTGTATCAATAACTTTACACGGCAAAATTATGCATTCCCGATAGAGTCGGCGCGAGAACTACTCTAGCTTAATCTCAGATTGAGTAGAATATATTACAGATATTCATTTACCACTAAAAGTTAATTATAGTTCATATATTTACATGTTGACATAATTATATCAACTGCGTAATACGCATCTACATTTTCATGTCAGAATTCAAAGCACGTATCAAAGGAAGGTTACAAAAATTAGAGTCAATTAAAATAATAATTGCATTTATAATCTAAAAAAAGTACTAATCAACATTTTAAACTATTTCGAAAACTATGATTTAAGTCACTGACTCAGTTTTCATCAAAAATAGATATCTTGACAATTTTTCCTTTTTTAATATATTTTCATTGAAAATGTTATTCGAATCTATATGTATTTTTGCTTTAGAGGTAGCATCTAGCCGCAACAATGCTCGGTGAAAAGTCCCACAGGAGCGGCTGGTATTGTAGTTGGTATACAACAGATGCAATAGATCTGATTGAAGCGTTGGCAACTGATAATTGGCTGCTGCCCTTTCATCAGTGGGAATTCAAAGTTTATTTTGGAATAACTATTTTTTGCAGGTTATTTTTATTTCTGTCTGTCCAATATTTCAAGACGTTCAATTACTATAAGTGAATTGGTGATTGTTTATTGGTGATGTATTATGATTCTATTAATCAATAGATGAGTAAGAAAGAATATAACAATTGTTTAAATTGAAAGGTGCAAATTCTAATCTTATCTAGGTGTAATTTTATTTTTAAATTATCAATGGTATATAAATATGATATGTAATATCTTAGTTAATTTTTAAGAAATTTTAGTAAATTAATATATTGCAAAAAAGTGAAAATATAGAAGAAAACATAAACAGATTTTATCACGAATTCTTCTTGTTATTTTGTTTTATCGATTATACGCATATCACTAAAAACAGTACGATTAATATTATAGAACTGCGCAGAATTGCAATTTGCAGATCCGTTAAAATTGATTATACAAGCATTAATAATTTTCACAAAATTCACAAACTAGTTTATATTAACTACCTTGTTTAATGCACGGAATCCTATCATCGGAACACGAAAAAAAAAGCTGTACAGTAACCCGATTGCGTGTACATAATTTATTATTCTCCAGCAAAGACCTTCGCAACAAAGTGAAGGTTTAATTTCGTCAAGTCCCTCCTCCCCCTCCACCTCGCACCGCATCGATTTCGTATCTCCGAAAGAAGCATCGATTGTCAAAGGAATCGCATTCTATTAACCAGATGGCGCTTTCTAAATAAGAGTCTCTCCGCGAGCGCACGAGTACGGGCTCTTAAATTCCAGCTGCCATTAACGTCGCGTATCGCAAATGTGCTGATTTATACATCTCCGCGTATATACACACTGCTAATGCACACAAGGCAGGCCGGAACAATGAGATTCCGTCAATTTGGTGGAATAACGCCAAGATCGGCGCACATATCGGACGGGGATATACGCGGACACCCTCTTGTGTGTGTGTGTGTGTGCGTGTGAGTACGGTGTACGTGTGTCCTATAACCTGTTTCGATTTATCGCCAGGACTCATCATTCGCTCTCTGTTTCTCTGGGAGGGGTGCAATGGATGGCTTGTTGGTTCAGATTTTAATCAGAGCACAAAATTAACCGGCCTGGATTATTATCTTCCGATGAAGATTCTACTGCGACAAATTTTTCTTTGTTTTTTTATTCTTTGCGAAGCAACTCGAGTGTGTAAATATAACGATTCGGAGTACAATTAGACTTTATGTTTTTACAAGGCACAAAGAGTTTATTTTAGATTGGTCGATAGGTTGCTCGTTAGATTCGTTTGGTTCGATAAATTTAAATAAATATACTTAAATGATGTTGAGATTGAGTTTAAAATATACAATCTATCTATGTACTAAAAAATACATTCTGCATTGAACTTCTGTAAATAAATTAATGATTTTAACTTGAGCAAATAAATAATGTATTGTATTAGGTTCATTATTTGAGAGTTTAGTTTATTTAATTATTATAATCAAACATCGATTCTCAATTATGTTTTTACATTTGTATTTTATAAAAATACTCGATATTTCAATTCACTATATTTATTTGTTTGAAAATTAATATTGTGCAGTCAGTCGGTGTAAAAATAATAAGAGTTTTAAAAATTTGTTATCATTTTGTTTTAAAAGATTTTTATCAATTTTAGTTACGTACCAAATCATATCTGCACTTTGAATCAGTTTAGTAAATAACAAAAACGTACCTGAAAGCAAAAAATTGTAATTAATTCTTCTGCCTATGAGAAATTAATTCAAATAAAAATCTAAAAGGTATACGTCAACAATAATATACGGGGAATAAAGTTTTCGTAATTTTTTTTATTTGCAGGTGGATATTTACAATTTCTCTGAATCGAATTTGATTACTCGTTGAATTTCGAACATAAAAAATTCATCGCAGTCTTATGGACGAGTGATCCGCAAACACGATTAGCTATGAATGTTCCCTTTTGAAAATCATCGATAAACCTCTTAATGACTCCCGCTCTCGACAGCCCATTATGAAATTTAACGAGCCGATCGTCCACCAGGTGACTCCTTTCGGTTCCCCAAAAACCTCTTACAACAAAACGACTTCGCTAAAAAAGGTTTCTGCGTTTGATGCATACAAACTTTACAGCGCCGTTTGAATCTTTTATACCGGGTTAAACAGGCATTCATTAATTTTCACGAGGGGTAGAATGAATGTTTCATTTTGAATAGTTTTATTGTTAAGCTAAAATATTTTTACAGATAGAATGTTTTATTTTATAAGAGCTTTGAATTGTTCAAAAGTTTTAGTTTAGAATTTTCGTAAAAAATGTTCTAATTTTTAAATAATACAATTAAAACTTGGAAAAGTGAAGTAAAATGGAGAGAAAAGATTTTATGTACTATCGAATACTTCGCTAGTCTTTTGTCGCATTTTTGCATTGCTTCAGGCGCTCGCAATTCTTCTGGCATACATAAAAAGCTGAAAAATTTTGAAAACTGGCTATTTTGCTTATTTTTATATCGGAAATTCGAAAATTTACATCTTCTTTCTCAATAAAATGCAGTTAAATTAAATAAACAAAAAATAGGACTGTAATTAAATTGATTTAGTAAAACTTGAATAATTGATTCTTGGTTTAAAATCAATTTCAGATTTTATATCAATTTAAGTTTATCATCCATCTTGAAATTTATCAGCAACGTTTGGAACACGTTTTCTATCTTTTAAGCTTTCGATTACAACAGTACTTCATTAAGCTTATTGTTTTATCATTTATTCTGATTAATGTAATTATTAAAATGCTTATTATACATTTATTATTTTTAGCTTACCACATCATACTTATCAAACAGCAAAGAATACAATGTATAAAAGGCTTATTTATCATCTGAATTTCATTCGAGAACATAATCACTCTTAAAAGTTCAAAAACATCGTTATAGTTAATCTACAAATTTAATTAATTCATGCAAATCTTACTTACATTAATAAAAAAACTATAAATATTTTATTTTAATAAAGCAATAATGTATTCAAATGCAAGCATAAGACAAGTGACGTAACATCCATTGCTCATGACACATTTCATTATTTGTCTTCAATGAACGGATATACTAAAAGTGGACATACATTTATGTCATAAGTACTTGAGCAACCATCTCTTCTACACTTGTATTGGGAAATGTGCTGAGTTCAGTTTTTTATAATCGCAATTAATATTCGCAATTTTCAAAATTATTACGTTAAAATATATTATTTATTATATATCCCGCATATTTAAAATATATGAACGTTTCCCATAAAAAATCATTATTTATAACCACATAGACATTAATTATTCCACATTTCACAATGCAATAAATTTCATATCAAAGCGTCGAATCAACTTAAATAATTCACAATAACTCAAAACAAAAGCCCCGCTAAAAGCCCTTCCACAGTACACCGTAATAGCTACTATTAAAATCACAATCTTACACCGTAACGAACCTCCGTCAATCCGCATTCGATACTCCTGCCTCCCTCTAAGCTTTCGCATATCATCGAGTGCCCGAGTCGGCGAAACTCGATTTGCGCTTGTGCGCGACACCCGCGTTCGTGTGCGCGGTAAATGAGACAGAGGGGGCAGGCTTTTCCGTTTGCCTTTGTTCATTTCCGGGTTGTCGATCGAGAGGCGAGCTCCGCTCCATTTTGCCCGATCGCTTGACAAAAAATTGATTGAAGCGTGCCGTCGAGTGATTACATTTGCGTTTTTCTCCCTCCCCCCACGCGATGCCGTTGGCTTTCGTTTGCCTCGCTTTTTAGTTGTGATTTATAATTATTGAGTTTTCGGAAATTCGTGATTAAGTTCTGCTTTTTTGCTGAATGTTGGGATATTTTCGGAATGAAAACTGTTTTACTATTATGTTTTTTACGTAAAAAAGAGGTTTTTGGAAGCTTCTGCATATTTAAATTAATACGTCTCAAACTCTAGTAAATAATTACTTAAAGTTTAGACAAATTGTATTTAAATATTTACAGTCCATTCATATTGAAGGAATTAGCTTTATAATAACGAGTAATGGATTCACTTCCACGAGGATTGATTTGAATAATTGCAAACTTTTATACCGATTCTCCAATAAAATGAATTTACAATTCTGCAGATGTTATTAAATACAGAAACGCAGTTTATCATTCACTCGGCGCATAAAATTGGTTTTGCATTTCGCAAAGGCAGCATAGTTTATTCATAAGCTCTTTCCTTCTTTATTATCCAGATAGGTAAAAAGCACACATAGTGTTTCAAAAGTCGTAAAGTATACGTATGACGTCACAATGCCAAAAGTGTTACGGGAATTGACGTCATACTCTCGTTAAACGAGTTGTTAAAATTTCTTGCACATTTAAAAAATTTGGAAATAAATTTTTGGAGAGATTTAGAATGCTTTCGAATATTTAATTATAACGGATTTTGTAAAATACTTGGAGTTAAATTTATTCAAATTATAATAGTACTTTGTGAACTAAATGCAGAACATTGAATTATTGTATTATTTCATTTAAAAGCAATTAATTGATATAATTCAAAATAATATAAATAATTAATTATATTTCAAATTCGTACGAAATAAAGATTGAATATTTCGTTCGAATTAAATAAATACACAGCTTATTTAAGCAGCTATTTTAGGATTAAAATTCCGAAATCTAAATACTTAAAAAAAATGAAATTTCTCCAAGAAACACCCAATTCACCACCACTCAACATTAATTATCTCAATCATAAAAAACGAAATGAATGTCCATCTCGCAAAAGTCACAAACTCACACGTATCCCTCGATGAGAAGCAGCGATAAGCGGCTCTCGCGCGCAACAGTGCACCGAAAAAAAGGCGAAAAACAAGAAGGCAGGGGAGAATCCCAGAGACCGCGAAAGAAAGAGGACGAGCCAGTGAAACTAAAAGCGAGTGAGGCCGAGCAGTTTCGAGGCCGCAAAAAAAGGAGAATAAGAGAGGAGGCAGAAGACGGAGGAGAGAGAGAGAGAGAGAGGAGTCCCGCACCGATTGTAGGGAGAACTGACGTCGTTGTACAGTAGTCGAGGGAAAGGAAGTGCACGGAGAAAGAGGCTGAATGACTCATGGAAATAAAAAAGGATGAGTTTACAAAAGGAGCGGATAGAATGGAGTTGTAGAACCGGCGAAAGGGCAGGAATTTAAGAGCTGTCGCGATTTAGGCGACGTTTTTAAATAATTAAACCACTCGGCCTGCTTGACTAGGGCCCAAGTAATGTTCTCATTTTTAGAATTGCTGGCTCGCTGGTTTATCGATCGAAACAAATTACTTTTTTAATTAGAACCTGAAAGAATGTTCTGATAATAATATTATATTGCACGATGATAATATTAGGAAATTACAGAACGAATAATTGTTTCGTTATGTAATTTAATGGTTAATTGATAATGATTAGGAATAAATTTTGAAAGCCTCGTCTAGTAAATTGATTCCATTTTCGAACTCGCTATGCATTGGATTTAACACGTCAATCTATATAATTGTAGCGACACCGAACGGATTTAACTTTATTAAAATACTTTGACGATGAATTTAGAGTTTTTTTATTTTTTTTATTTTAAAACTTTTATTTGCTTTCAATTTCGAGCGCAAAGCGTGAAAAAGCATTTTCGAAAATAAAAATTCTTTTTATTTCATTGTCCTTCCACGCTCGAGGATGAAATAAAACTATCGATATAAATAACGCGCGTGTTTCGCTTGCACGTTCAATCATTTTTCTCTGAATTATTGCCAAAGCCCTTAACGAATTTACAGCCAAAAATATCGCGGAACATCAAACGAAAATTACATAGAAAGGAAAAAGCGTTCGAAAGGCCTTAATATCAGTTTAATTCTCTGCATCATATTTATTTCCCGAACAAAAGCATCGCGGCGCGGGGAAAAAGTCCGCAGCGGCAGTCCGCCGACTCTTTTTACTAATAAATTCGAGAAAAAAAAGGCGCTTTTAAATGCGAATAAAGCAGCAGAAATTTAAAATAAATATTACGAAGAGTCGCGAGCGGAGAAAATGAGGAAAACCATTTTATGCCTCGCCTGGAACTCCGGGAAGTCACGTAGTGCCGCGCACACACACGCGCGCACACACACACACACACCGGCGATAATCTACGTGCAGGGCTTTAGCCGGAAGAATATTCGTTCGCCGGAGCCCTGAAATATTAAGAAGCAGGCCCGCCGCTGCTGCCGAGAGGCGACGCTTTAATTATTGGACGAGTCAACAGGCGCTGCGGGCGCGAGACGCGACACACACACACGCGCGCGAGCAAGCACGCACGCACGCACGCACGCCAACACCCCCGCAGTCGCGAGCGTTTTATGCATAACAGACGCGCGCGACTGCGTTTACGACGAACGACATTGTTTTTCGCGGTCGCCCGCCTTGATTAGTATTTGGACTGGGAGAAATTAATTTTAATTACTTCGCGTTCTGTTTAAAAAGTGCGCAAGGGCTCGGAGGGTTTTAAGGCGCATTTTGCTCTAGCGAGATTTTAATTAAATATTTTAATGTATTAACTTTATAAAAAGAGATTTAGGAGCGTTATAAAATTAACTTCTTTAATTGACAAAGGTGCTAGTCAGATATTTTATATTTTCATTGTTAGAGAGTATAAGAGTGTAATTTAGTTAATGAACAAAGATACAATATCGTTTTTACTTTAAATAATAAATAATAAGAGTGTACTGGATAATATTAAAAATACATTAATGTATAAAGTTTTAATTAAAATGCAATCATCATACTTTTTACACCAAAATTTCGATCACCGAGAATAAATAATTTTTCCTTCTATGAAAATATATGAATTAAAAAAAAGCGCGATTGGAATAACGGTTGAAATAACGGTGTACAGAGAATCATCTGGAAGTTTATACGCGATGACATCACACGAGAAGACGCGGATGCGCATTAAAATGACAACAATTAAGGGGGAATCGCTTAAACAATGAAAATTACATAAGCAATCGTTCCTTTTGAATTGTCGCCCCTCGAAACCCAAGTAACGCATCGCCGTTACGTACCGCATCTACAGCTTCTGCTAATACGGTCCGATACCATAATTCGTCAATATTGACTAGTCCCGCAGAACACGCTTTTGTAATTCAAAATAAATTATCGATCCGATCGAGTGAATCGCAGTTCGGCGTGGAGTTTTTTTTTTTTTTTTACCAAAAAGTACGCATCGCAGTTGGGTTTAATCGCATATAGACTGGACGACCGACAGACGTGGGAAGTCCAATTCGATGTACATCGTTCGCGCAACTCTTTATCATTTCAGTTTGCAGCGCTGTTGACTGAAAGCTCGCATTTCCGAAAGAAATAAATTTCCGCGTTACGAGATCGATAAGAGCTGTAATGCAAAAATGTTTGGGAGCATATTCTCTGTGACAAGTTAAATGTCAATTTGAATTTGAATTGGCAATTCTCATGTATATTAATAATCCTCGAGGAAATAATTGTATTCATCAGCGACAATTTTATATTTTCATTTTCATTTTGTCGTTGAAACGCATTGCCTGCTTTATGAATTTATTCACGCGATAATTACCTATAAGTGCTTGAATTTAATTAGTTAAATAAACGATATAGGAATTAAATAGGAAATCTTTTTACGTATGTATTCAGTTGTAAATTGTCGAGTGATTCAGTTCTATATATTAATTGAATTTAATGGAATGATAAGTGCAAATAATGAGGAAGTAGTCTGACGAGTCGTCACAAGTAGTTTTTCAGTCGGTGTGTTTTGCAGCGAACCATCCATTATTAATTCGACAAGTCAAGATTATTTTTTATTCCTTTCGCAAATCGATGATCTGAAAGTTCTTTGTAAATCTTGGTTAATGAATATAACGATATTAATTTGCATTAAATTCGATTGCTCGCGTTAAATATGTATTTCATAAAGTATAATTACGTTATAATATTAATTATGTTTTGCCAATGATTTTTTGAATTAATTGACAAAGTTAATTGGCCTTTTAATTAAATTACACATATGAAGTTGTACTTCAAATGCACGTTGAAATGAATTAAATCTGCCTCTGAAAAAAGCTATCGCGAATAAAACAATCGTTTGAAAGTATAGCATTGAATACTGTTTTAAATTGAATATTCTGCAATTTTATTATAAAACTCCCAGTGCACGAATCGAAAACGCCGAGCCTCGGATCGATATAACGTGTAATTAATTCTGTTACATGCATGTAATACCTTATGCAGAGCATTCCGGTAAAATACAATATTTACGACTATATTACAAGGAATTTAATTAGCTTGGCAGCAGAGCTTGACAATCCTTGTAACTTTTATTAAAAGCAGCGCGGAAAGCTTACTTTTCCTGTTTTCGATCTTCACTTTGGAAGTCAATTAGCGATTATTAATTCCATAAAATTTGAGGCCGAATTTATTAACCATCGCCGAGCACAGCTCGAAATATAATTAATTAATGGAAATGCAATTCAAACAGAAAATCAAAAAGAAGCGCGGAAATAAATATCTCCATTTAATGCAGCTCGTTTACAACTTTTATTGGACTATTTTGCCGTGCTGCTCGGGGCTGCGCCCGAGAGAAAAATATGGCGTTCGTAACTATAAAAATGTACTAGAATATAAAGTGCTATATTGCTTTTCTAGATAATGCAATAACTTTTACATATTTAGTTGCTATATTTTTAAGGAAAATTTATTTTTCAAAAATATTGCTTTTACGACGCTTCTGAATCGTCGACATTAATTTGCAAATAGATAGAAATACATGTAATAAAATATGGATGCAGTTAATACGACGTGTATCGATCTGGTTTTATTCACTGTAGAGTTTCCGCGAATTCAGATCCTACGAATCACGTAAAATTATATAAAATACTTTGAATTGAAGAGCAGAAGCAGTAGTTTCCATTGAAAATATAAAACAAAAAAAAAATACATTTTGAATTCTTGAATTTGCGAAATTACTCAAGGTTAAGTAATTGCTTAATGGCATTGCGCAAGTAACGTAATTACGTAACGACCCTCAATTTAAAGCAGAAAAATCGGCCCGGCAAAAGCAATATAACCGCGTTAAAAATTATCAATATCAGGGCTCTCGTCATTACCACGAAGCGAAATTCAATCAAAAAAGCTTCGCCGACCACAATTACACGGCGCTTATACATATAGAGCAATCACCATAAATACAGGCGGTCGCGTTTTTTATCCGGCTCTCCTCTGCATTATTGCGAAACTCCGATCGCGGATGCTTCTCTCGGAATACATTTGTCCGGGGCGGACGTTCGCCCCGCGGACAACATTTTCGCGTCCCGAGTTCGAAGGACGCTGCGAGCGTGCGCGCGTCCGTGTGTGTACGTGCGCGCGCGCGCGCGTGTGTGCACGCGGAGCTGCGGTTGCGCACGCAGCTGCATAAAATCCAGGCAGTACGTCTATGTACGCTCGGGCTGGCATAGCTCGTTAAGCGCAAAAAAAGCGGGGGAAGAAATTCGAAAGTAAAATGAGCCTCATCGAGAGACGTATGCAGGAATCACTGCTTGTTGTAATGAATGAGCGACGGGAGGGGGACCTGCTGGGCGGCTTATTTTCTTTCGTTTCGACGAATTAATTGTTCTTTCGATCGACTCCCTCATTAATGCTAATCGCTCGTGTTTAATGACTTAATTCGGAATCTTAAGGAGTGCAGACGTGTTCTCTGATAAGGAACGTTTATATATTTAGAGTTACTTGGCGGTTGAAGGGATCGATCGGTTCGTTTTCGATTCAAAATTTTTAATAAGGTAATAGGGTATGAAATTCTGGATCGTAAATAACGTCCTATTTTAGTAGTAAATAAATGCTGTATTGGGAGTAAATTAAAATTTTTTGATATATTGCTTATTATATTGTACGAGCAAATAATATTCCATGTTTTAACGATACTAATTATCGCGATAAATAATAATGTAAAGTACATTAATTTATTCTGCTCATTACTGATTTCGTAACAATATTTATCTCGCTGCAAAGTTTCGAAAATAAGTAATATATTTATAGTTTAAATATCATGCATGTTTGTTCCGTAAATTTAGTCATTTATTGGGAAAAATAATAATTGCCTGCTATCCAATATTGAACGATTAGTTATTCCAATGTTACGTCGTTTCTTCATTGTTTACGACTGTTTATTACAACTTGCGGTAAAAAAGAGAGAGAGAAAAAAAGTGAGATACTTTGTTGCATCGCGTCGTCCGCTTTTTCCACGTATTTGTTATTTCTCCTACCACGCGCAATATTGCCCCGCGAACCGGTTCTCTATTTGAAAATGCACAATCCTCATAACCTGAGAAACTCGTTTAAAGAGATTAAGGAAGTCGTAGCGGGCATATAATTGTAGAAAAATAATACTTTTTCTCTTCAAATAAGCGCGCAACTTAGCGTTAACGACGTGGGGAAATGTTGAAAAGTGGACCTGCTTAGATATCAAAGAAGACGTCAGCAAGACATAATTAACCATAGCTCCTTCCCTCCGACAAATCCACTTCAGAAATGATGAAATTTCCCTGAAAATTTAATAATCGATACCGGATTTCGCGTCTTTAGAGGGAGATTAGAACGATTCGCCACACTGCTCGTTGATTAACGCCCTGCATTATCTCCTTTTTTTTTTACATAACCTCGAAGCATCAAATTACCGGGACTATCAAAGAAATCACTGCGCCGGAGGAAGGGGAGGGGAGGAGGGAAGGGAGCTTCGCGCTCCAACGATGGGGCGTTTGCCAAGGGCAATTTGTAAATTGTAAATCGCAGAGGTAAGCTTGGCATCAAGTGCGGGACGTTTCTTATCTGCTCTTTTGTTTTTTACCTGGTTAGCCTGCACAGCTTTATACTTCCTAATCATCGAATTGTATAATTTAACTGGCCAATAATGGAGGGTTTGATCTTTCTAAATAGTGATTTACTGCTTATTAATGCTAAAGTATTAAAACAATCACATTGTTATTTAAATGCGCCTAAGTATAAAGTACCTTTTTAAAAGTTACCTTTTCCACAAAAATTAGTCAAGAGCGGTGTGTAAGTGTGTTTATAACAAGTAACTTCTATAACTTAAGCTTACGTTTCATAATTAAAGCCATTAGACTGCGAGTACAGCCTCTTAATAATTAACGCTGTTGCTTCTTCTACTTCGGCTGCCTTTGCTACACAATCGTCTCTTTCACACAGAACAAGGATTATGAATTCATAAAAGCGAAGCCCGAGTAATTCACGTTCTTCTTTGATTTATTAGAACTCGATGAATTGCTTATTGTTTTTCCGCTAAGCTCTTTAAAGCACATTGTGGCAGTTAATTAATTAAAAGCCTTTATTTTTTTCAACAAATAAATCTTAATAATTAACTTTTAAACTTAGATATTTACCTTTGTTTTTTTACGCTTTCAGTATAAAATCGAGGATATTTTGCAATTGAATTTATCGACAAAATAAATAATAAACAAATTATTTTAATTTCGCTGCAACTTTGATGAAAAGATTTCCTGGTTTTAAAGCAATTTTTTTGAAAAATATAACCTACTTAAAATTTCACAACACGTATAACATATCTTTTCCATCAAAGATTGTAAGATTAAAGGATATTTACTAAAGGCCATATAAATTATACGTTGTATTAAAAAGAAAATGTAAAATAAACTTCAAAACTCCCGTTAACTACTTTATCAAAGTACTTTCTTCAAAGTTTGCAGCTACTTTCAGTGCGATGTTTAATATATTTTGTTTCTATAAAAGATACGAGAGCACATTTTACTTTATAATTTATTAATAAAATTTCTTTGCGAAAAAGAAAAAAACTGCAACAACCTGACTTTGACGCAGTCTTTAATTCGTTGTGAACGAAAATTTTTTTCAATCCAAACAAGACTTAATGCTGCCACTTTGTCAAGCGACGTTAATGTATAAAAATAAATCAGATAAAACGATTCTGTTTAAAGTCCCCGGGAACAATTTATAAAAATGTCCGATTTATTTATAGCGCTCGCATTTGAAAACACACACACAAAAGAATCCATTAATCAGTTATAATTATTCCGCTCGCTGCCCACCGACACCACACAACGGGCCCAGCTTATGCACGTACGGCAGATACTCGCGACTCGATCGGTTTATAACGTCATACTTACACGGACAATACACGCGATACGAATAATCATGAATAATTAATGAACTCAGCGGATAGGAACTGTGTGTTCATTTAAAAGAAGAAAGCGAGCCAGCGTATATACATGCGCACACTTGCGAAGAAGCGAGAGAAAAACGAGGTTATACGTTCGCGTGAACCCTACTCTCCGATGTGCCTTTTTTTCTTCTTCTTCCTCTTCTTCTTCTTCTTTTTTTTAGAGAAAAACTTGGCTGCACAATAAATACGAGGCGAGCCTGGCAGTCGCGAGCGCTAAAAGTGAACGTCGCCTGGGAATTGTCATTCGTCTTGAAATGACGGGTAGCGAGCGTATAACCTCGATTTCTTTCTAGATACTTCTCTAAATTGGCCTTTGCACAATGAAGTTTTAATTATTCGCCGAGGCGTGCGGTCGGAGCGGTTTTAAAGCGAAATTGAAACTGTGCGCGCGCACACACATTTTTCAGCCTCTTACATCGGCCGAGTGTAATCATATTAATTAATGACGGATTCATCGCTACGATTGAATTCGGATTTAATTGTTCGCGAACGTTTCGAACGTTTTTTTTTCTAACGTAATCGAAAGTGCATTTTACGTTTAAATACTCGTAAAATTTTTTTACAAACAACGGCCTAAGCTTGCAAAGTAAAATATTTCATAAAGTTATTTACTTTATAATATTCAGTAGACACGCATCCATATTCCAGGCGTTCTATTTATAAACTTCGATTTGAAAACCTTGCTCTTTAATCAAGAAAGGAGGAAGCCAAAGAGGCAAGAAACAACAACAACAACAACAACAAATCCTGAACTCGGAAGAAAAGCACACTCGACCTGCACACTTCAGCGGCAATTCGGTCTTATCATCGTCGCGGCGGTGGGAGGGGAGAGCCGACGACAATCGCAATTAGGAATGATTATGCGCGAGCAGAGAGGCGGCGCAGCGCCTCGCGCGCAAAAGACGTCCGTCACGACTTGCCATGCGGCGACTGACGCATCGGCACCGACTCCGCGTATCTCGCGTCCGGCAATTCTATCGTAATTGCCGAGCCAGCCGAAGGTGCCCGTGCCCGTAAGCGCGTTTCCGCGCGGTAAGGAGGGCTGACGTTACCCGGGATTTACGCGCCTCGCGCGAGCCAAGCTTGATGTGTATGGATTTCGGTGTGGACCAGGGAGTTCGGCGCGCCGCGCGTCGTGTTTCGCGTGAAAATTTATTATTCCGGAAATGGACGTATTATCGACGCTGTAAAAGAGGGATTCGTTGTAGAAATTCGCGTATTATACATGTTTATACGTACTTACAATTAATTGGAAGTAATTGGTAATTTTAAATCTCAATTCAACTGACCTGGAACAGAAAATAATATTTTGCATTAATGAACGAGTTCTGCTTTCTAAAAAAAAAGTGTACATAAATGTATATTAAACAAATTTTAAATAGTGATTTAATGCTATCACGGTAAAAAAAAACACTTCAATTTTTTCGCGTCTGTAATTTTAAAGATTTACGACTTGCCTGCGCTACAATAATTGTCCCTCAATGCTCATTATAAATTAATAATTCTATTAAAACGCAATTGAGTCATAAGATAGCTTAGTATCCAGGGTTGCGTAAATCAAATTGCGTGTTGCATTTGTCCCTCCTCGGAACACAATGCTAATGGTGAACAATAGAAAGCCGGTACATATAATTGGATATCAAAGTAGCTTTTGTTACTACAGTCACATTAGAATGAGGAAACGTTCCCATTTTATATTTCGCGTTTCGCGCAAATTGCTTAAAAACTGAATTTTAAAAAAAAAAAATACGTCGGAAACAATGAATTATTGTCTGCGAATGCACACGAAGTTTTAACGAATTGAAGTATTTTTAAATCCTGAAATATTCATCGATGTAAAATAGAATATTTTTTAGTATTCACTCATGTAAAACGAATCGCTTCACGGTATTTATTACTTTTCCAGCGAAATTCAAAATGTGACAGTTCGTTTACACAATTTCAAGTAATCACGGTTCGAAAAAAGACTGCTAAAATAAAAGACGCGGCTTGGAATATAAATGAAAAAATAATAAAATTTTCCAATTACATGAGTTATTGAAATATAAGGAAACACTCCGTGTCGATAAATCAATTTCAAGAGACTCATCCAGGGTGAATAGATCGATTTACGTAAAGTCTTACACAACTCTCGAAACGAAACTTTAGAAGTTGTTCTTTTTTTTTACAGCGGGGTACTTAAAGCAAGCTTTTACTCCGATTAAAATCATTCGGAATATCAGCCCACTCGCACTTTATTAAACTTTATTTTAACGAGCAATTAGAGCTCGATAATAAGAGGCAAATCGCTGAAATGTCCGACGAAAAAAGTTGGAAGACATCTCGAGAACTCCGGTCTTTAAAAGTCCATCGATACTTTATGTAGGCACGGACGTAAAGAATAGAGCGGAACGAGGAAACGAGCCGGAGTGCGGTAGGTGTAACGCTATACTACATATTTACAATGCAAAGCCATATAAATATAGAACAGCAGACTATGAGTTTAATTGAATTTACGTGCATTAATGAAGCATTTCTCCTCTCCGTCTCTCCGGGCTGTGGGCCGAAGCTCAGCGAATTATAAAGAGGGTTCTCGAGATGCGTATAATATATACATGGATTATTTTCTTGCCGATCTTTAATTAATTTGCCTTTCCTTGCCAATAGCAAAATAACATTTTAAACTATTCTGTTTATTTACTTGGTCATTTCATGAGTATAATATGCAAATATTAATGAACAGTAATAAGTTATATAAAAATTTGACTTGAAAATATATTAATCTCTAATATATATTCTTTTTGATATCATAAATAACTCGTTAGAGAAAAAAAAATACGTTGTAGCACTATAATATTTTCTCTGGGAGTTTATTGCAACATAATTTTAACTTCGATAGAAGGTTTATTTTTCTCCCGATTATTTTTCCCAAGTGGAACTGAAAAGTGTCATTCTCATTCGTTCGTTTTTCTACTTTCTCCAGAGCTGACATTCGTGCTAAAAGTAGTTTCAGTTGTAGATTTACCCATTTTACTCGGGAACATCTATTAAGTTACGGCAGATGGGATGTCGTACAAATGGCGCGACGCACTCCGAATTTCCAAAATGAATAGTAAAACTTAAAGGAAAGTTCTAGGATTTGAGCTGCTCATGTATGAAGAACCGCGGAATACGACTATTCGTGTTTAATTTAGAAACAACTTAATCTGGGTTCAACTGATATTGCTTATTGAAGTTTATTTTAAGCTTTGTACGTTTTACTAGTGATTTTATTAAGCTTTATATTTCACCCATTATTGTAAAATTCTGTTAAATGTTAAAACCATTTTTATTATAAATTCAAATATTGATTAAATTCATACGATACTAGAATTGTTAAAAATTGAAATAAATATTATTTTATTAAAATGGTATTAAATAATAAAAACAAATAAAATCAAAGCGCTGAATTACATTTATTTTTAATTCTGCTGCATAAAGTATTGTTTTAGAATAAATAAAAATCAATAAATGAAAAATGTTCAAGTACCAAAGCCTTTTATAGAAATAAATTCAGTCTTTATTATTTGCGAAATTATAAAGCTACTTTACGTGAAATAAATATTGAATAAAATCAGTACGTTGTTAATAAATTATGTTTTTCGATAAATAAAACTGAGTGAACGTGAATTTCCGGCAGAAATAAAAAGCTTCAACAAATTCAAGTATTTGCCACTTCCAATATCATCCACGTGCGCGAAAATATGATCCATAGAATTTATATAACGGAAGCTGCATTGCAAGCTAATTTATTTTATATTTATTCCAATATTAAAATTATTGTTATTCCAATATCAAGCATAAATTTATTGATGATTCCAAGATTTATTTCAATAATGTTTTACAGTCGTTTCAAAATTTCTTGCAACCGTAATAATGTAGCATATAAAACCAATTAATCCATTATACCGTAATTAAATTTTATTTAAATCATATTAAATTTTATATATTAATTTTTACTATTTTTAAATATAAAATACAAGTTTATGTATAAATAAAATACTAATTGGTACTATAATAATTTAAATCGAACTTTATTAATGAGAATTTAACGATATCAATGTATTTATAGTACTATATTATTTTATATTATAAAATATATTTTATTTTTAGAATTAATAATGATATTTAATTTTCTTTATTCGAATAAAGAATTTTAACAAAAAAAAAGTAAATCCACGTCAGCTGGGCGTGAAAAATGAAATTTTCCTTGAAAATATTCTAAAATAAGCTTCATTCCGGGGTACAACAGGCTTAAAAGAGGGGTTAGAGAAAAATCGTCTTAGGTGTATAGAATCTGCGCGGCTGGCTGAAGCAAGCGGGCGTTTTATACACGCAGCCCCGGTCGAAGGAGGGTTGGAGAAGGGGCGAAGTTGCGGGCCGAAAGGCACAGTACAAAGCATCCTCGGAATACCAATTAACGTGGATTATGTGTCAAGGCACACGGGGACGTTGTAGCGGGGAAATTCGAGCCCTTACGTCCTCTCTCTCTCCCTCTTGTAGCGCCCAGTCCAACTTGCCAACCGAGCAAACTCATACACCTTTGGCTTTACTTTGACGGAGACGGTTTTCATTTTGTCTGCGGCCTGCCGTGTTAAGAATGCCTGATGTTTTCGAAGATCTGTTGCTTGCGTGTGTGGAGCTTTTCTGGCAATTTTGAATTAATACAGGGTTGAAAAGGATTTTTATACAATATTTTAAGTGTATAATTATAATTTTACAATATTATATTTAATAGTGACTAATATCTTATTCTATACTTATTTAAATTACGTTAATTCGTAATTCGTGGGTCTTGCAAATATTAATTCTAAAACACATAATTACACCAGTATATTTTATGATTATAATGCCGAACTGAATTAATTATTATAACAAAGCAAGCATCTTGGAAAAATAATTTTTAAATATTTCTTTATCATAAATGAAAACGTTTTAAATTAAAAAAATTATTTTTAGGAAATAAATTTAAAAGTCTATTTTAAACATTATCATTTTCATCGTACCCACTTATTTTATAAACCATGCAAATAATCTGCTCTTTCAAATTGCCTACATAAAATATTCCGAAATTTAAGCTGAGATTTTGGAGAAAATTTAGTACTGCATTTTAAATAATACAATCCAACTAAATGTTTATTATTCAATTTAAAACGAAAAATTCATTTGTGAATTTAAAATTTTTAATAAAAATGTAAACAATAGAAAGAAAACTGTATCTTTACTCCATAATACATTTAAAATATTAATATTAAATTTCAATTTATCTCTCAAAATATCTTATTATTTTTTTATAGTCCCAAAAGGCCAAGGCTGCTAAAAACTGGGTTAATCCAACCCCCGCAAAATAAAAGAATCACCTTCCACAAAAACAACCTCGAGAAATTCCCTCAATAACGTAACCAATCACTCTCCCAATAACCTCGAAAGATCCCCACCGCAATAAAAAAGCAAAAAAGAAGCAGTTGACCCGCTCAACCCTATCAAAAATGCTGAATAAATAACGCGACACCGTCTGTTCGAGAGTTTCTCCCGCTTTCTCTCTCTCTCGCACACATACACAGGCGAAGCTCCGCGCGTCTGGCCCACCCCCGGCGGGTTATTTCCCTCGTTGCGACGTTCCACCATCTTCCCGAGACTGCGCACGAAAAATCTATAAAGCCCTCGGCCTTATCGTTTCACTCGCGCGCCAAAAAAGGGTCGCTCGTAGCCGATGAAATTAGAGATGGCACGCGGGATTCGCTTTGTTTTTCGCTCGATTCCTGTAGTCTTACTTTTTAGATGGAGTCGTAATGATTTCCTTGTTTTATTGATGCGCGAAGCTTTTAAATGCGGGCTTTTTCCTGGGGTTCGTGTATGGGGTTTGCTTATTATTTGCACACAATTAATTGTACATATAGATAAAATTACGTTATACAGGGAAATTTTTTTCATTCTAGCCTTCATTTAATTAATACTGATTATGACTATGTAATTTAAAAAGTTTTTCTGCGTATATTGAACATCACGTTTAATCGCGTGGGGTATTTAATTAAATACTTACTGAGATTACTCAATAATTATAAAGTTTGTTAATACTTGTACTTTGTATAATTTTGTAAAATAAAGGTTTAAGAAAAATGTTGATTATTAATAATTAACATATAAAATATTTATTTTAGAATAATTGCAGAATTAATTTTAATAAAAATTCAAATACAATCCTATTTAATAATTTATTCATCATTATTAACAGCTTCCAATTTGGAAAATGTGATGTTGATTTATGGTGAGTGACAAATATTCTATTAAAAATAATTTATGTAAAAAAAAAATTGGATAAAATCGTAAAACGTGTAAAAAGTATTAAAAAAAAAATTATTACTTAATTTATTGATTATTTTAAACAAAAGAATTATACTTGAGGACACCAAGCAAGTTCTATGAGCACTTTAAAAAATTTCCGTGCAAAAATCCTCATTCGCATATACTTCGGAAAGGCTCGATTCGTCGAAACAAGAGCAAAAGGAAGATAATAAGTAGAAAAAGAGAGAAAATTGTAGAGCCGCATGAACGAAGGGCGGAAAAGAAATAAAGGTAATACGCGGGGCACACGGCGACGACGACTTTGCCGAGGTAAAAAAAAAGCTCGCGAAAGAAAAGAAAGAAGCGAAGGAAGAAGAAAGAGAAACGAAAAAAAGAGAAAGATTATCAAAGAGAGAGCGCTGGCCGCGAGAGCGACGGAGACGGACAGAAACGGGAATAGCGAGCGAGAGGGAGAGAGAGAGAGAGAGAGAATTGACAGAAGGGATGGGTTGCCATGGATACGAGCGCTCCGTCCTCTCTCATATATCGCGCACACGCACATGTGTATATACTCCTGCGCGAATTTGTATTTATACCTCCTCGCAATTGTATGTTTACGTGCGTGCACGAAATACGCTAATCGCACCTACGACGAGCGCAACACATTGCTGCGACGGCCGGTTGTTGACGCGTTTAGATTATGCCGGCTATTCCGTCATTACCCTGTATTTGTTTTAATAATAAACACGCTATTTTTCCGGGAAAATTTTAATTGACAATTTATGCGAGCTTTTTCGAGCTTTTATTTTCGTGGACGAACGAGGGGAGGGGGGGGGGAAGCTCGAGCGACCCGTTGCTCATCGATTTAACGTCGGAATTGATTCATATAATGCTCGTTTCGTAATTGGGTGTTTTTTATTAGATGAAGTGGATTTTTAGATTTATAACTGTTAGAGAGCTTTTCGTTCTGTTGTTTGTAAAATTTTTTCACTGAAAATTTTATTGTTTCTTTAATTGCATTTTATTGCAATTTTATTAATTATTATAACTCGATCGTTACACAGAAATCTAAAATTAGAATTTAATAAAAAGTAAAAGTATTATTTTATAAAACTATTCTGCTCAATTAAATTATCTAAAATATCCTTTTTGTACAATTTGTTTTTATTTCTACTTTTTCACAAATTTATATAAATGGTTAATGTAATATTCATAAAAAATTTTAAGAATTAATAGAAAATTAAACTATTTTCCTTCGTTTAATTAGATTAAAATACTTTTAATATTTAGTTTATTTTACTTTATTTCTGTTTATTTTATAATAAGTATAGCAATATATTTAAAAAATATTATATTTATCTTGTCATTGACTACTGATTTAATATTATTGCGCAGCATACACTCGAGCATACATCAAAATACACGTTCGATAATAACCAAATAATTTATTACACAATAATCACAATAATATTTATTCCAATATTCTAAAAAGCTCCGTAAATAATTTCATCAATAATAAAGCAACATTTCCCCATTATATCAACACTAATGCGTCCCGCCAAGAACAATCGATAACATTCACTACATTTTACATTCGAAAATCGATGAGCTCGGGAAGTAAAATAAAATGTAAAATAACACGAAAAGGTGCGGGTGAGGCTGTGGTGGGGGAAAATACTAAGCTCACTACCTCGAGCTAAGCGGCTGAGCCGGCGGACGTGTATGTATAGGTACATATTTCCCAGGATAGTCGGAGGAAGGGAGACGGATAGATAAGGGACGTGCGCGGAAGCCGAGAGGGGAAAGGACAAGCTGGCAAATCGACGGGGACGCTTTATTATCGGCCGATTGTTTCCCGATCTCCCCGCGGATGGCTCTCATGGCTTTATGTTGCGCTTCGACTTCTAATTTTTTTAGTATTATTAGGTTTAATTTCTGGTTGGTTTAAGATATTGTTAACAGCAAAGATTTTGCATGAGCTTTCGAATAGTTCTGAATTTTGTGAATTTATATAATATCCTTTATGGTATCCTATTTTACGTTGTATAATACTGTAAATTTGGAAATTCGTTTTTTAACATTTACTGATAAATTCCATGAATAAATTAAGGAGACTTTGGATTTAAAATTATTATAGCAAAATATAAAATTATTAATTTTGACACTAAGCATAAAGCTCTAAACTTATTATTTCATTTTATCTAATATAATTCATTAATATTGACAAGTTTTCGAATTAATCGAATAAACGTTAAAATTAAATTGATTGTGTATGATATTAATAATATACGTTCATTTTCATTACTACTTACTATTAATTATAAAAATTAAAGGAACATTTTAAAAAAAGAATCTCAATTTTCGTTTCATTTAATTTGCCAAATTATATTATTTTTCCTTTTAGAAGAGAACTACTAGCGAATCAATATTTCTGGTTATTCGTATTACGCCGCCTGTTCATCCAACCTTACTTTCCAGGAATATTAACAAATTGAATTATTTAATTTTAAAACAAAGTAACGATAAAAGTTTTAGTCAATTATTTAAAGTTGTTTAACGGGCATTTGTAAGTAATATAATGGATTCCCTATATTCATTAATAAATTAACTTAACTACTAGTTTAGTGCAGCTCTGTATTGATTACTAGGTCACTTTGAACATTACTATTTCGGTCATGAAAGTATCGATTTTCCGTAAAATTTTGAACAATACAGCGAATAAAATACGAATAAAAATATTAATTATTATGAAGAAATATTTAATCATATAATAGTTAATATACAAATTATCTGCAATTCTATCTTTAAATAATGAAAAGTCTTTCATTTGCATTCAAAACTGAATCCAATTTATCAACTTGTTTAAACTATTCAGAATAAATTATAATTTTATTGTATTTAATGAAGGTATTTTCATTTTGTAGCAATAACGTAGTATAATTGCAATCGCATCACAGAAGTATTCCGGGAATGATTGAAATTTCAATAGTATTATTTAATTGAAATTCAATAGTATTATTTAATTAAAAATAAATCAAACGAAAATTTGACTATCACATTGAATATTAGCCTTAAAATTAGTAACAAATTCTGTTATTTCATAACAAAAGATATTCATGCTATATTGCATAATGGGAACTTTTAAAATCAAGACTTTTCTATATAATTTTGCTTTTATTGCGCCAATAACTTTATTTTACTAACATTTTTATTCGAAAGAATTTATTAAAAAAATTTTCGCTCCACAATTTCCCAACTGACTTAAATTCGAATAAACTCGTTTTATTGTCGGAATATCCTTGTTAAAGTTATAGTACAAAGCCGTTAGCTTAAAAATCAATACTCCAGTTCAGCAGAGAAATTGAATTAATGAACAATTATATTACGCTTTCAAATATATTATTCATGTTGTTCACGTTTAAATCAACTAACCAAACCACAAATCGATAATTAATTAAAAAACTAACCAAAACGAATTCTAAAATTACAATCCCACAAAAAATACAGCAATCAAAGCCGTTCTCCAAAACCCGATCAAAAACTCCCTCAACAAATATTTACCCCCAAAAAAATCTGACCCCCCAAAAAGAGTCATCAACAACCTTCCCCTCCGCGATCAACAAACAGCTCTCATTTGCATTACTCGCCGAAGGGGTGTTTGTCGCCACGCAACTTTTCGCGCGCGAAAAGTCAGCTGAGCAAAAGTTCACGTCCACATGACTCACTACTCTCCGCCAAACGCACACGAATGCACAAGCACTCGAATGCAAAGCCGAAGATATATATAACGCGCGATTGTGCGGAGGCAAAAGCCGAATTGGCGCGGCGGGGGCGGCGGCGGACAAACGTATTCAAGCACACGTACGGGGATAAATGCATCGGAGAGAGAGAGAGAGAGAGAGAGAGGCCATTGCCGTAGACTCTACCTATGCGTGTAAGTATCGGAAACTGGTTTTCGAGCCTCCCTCCATCACACTTACAAGCAGTTTTGTGCGCGATACGCGCCGGCTGGGCTGCTGTTTTTTTTTTCACCGCCTGGGTTTCTCTCTTTGGGCTTCTCGCGCGGTGGGAAGATGAGCTGGATGATCCCCGGGGAAAATGACCATTCTGACGCGTTATGTATTTTGTAACGAGGCTTCGTGAAATTTACATTTATTAAGACTATTAAGGGAATTTTATATTTCGTCGGATTTATTTCGTTTTTAAGCGATGCGCAATGCCGGGAATCGATTTTTTATTTAAATTGTTGTTTTCCTCGAGATTATTCGAATTAAATGAAAAGGACTGAATAAATGCAATACTTTACAATTCAAATGTTTGTTGCAATCTGATAAATAATATAATAATTGATAATTTCAAGGCAGAGTCTGTTGCAATGTTGAAAATTATTAATGCACCCTGGAATTAATATTCAATAGTCTAATTATTTCATTTGTTACGGGCCGCGAATTAAATTAAATAAAGACCAAGCAAGGAAGGAAAGGAAAACAGTGGACGACGGGACTCGAACCGTCATCATCCATGACACATATATATATTATTTGACTTAATTTGTAAATTTAAATTTGTTTAAAAGAAATCATTCTTTATTTTATATTCTTTTAAAAATATACTTTAAATTACATTATTTTTAACAGATTTTAAATATAACGACATATATTATAAGCTTAGAGAAGTGAAAGATTTTCCTTCGCAATAAAGTTTTAATAACGATATTTTAACCTTAAAACCAAAGGAACTAGAATTCTCGAAACGGGAATGAAAAGAAAAACAAACGAAATAAAAAAAAAAAGAACGCAAAAGCATACTAGCATGCGTGCGCGATGTTTGTTTAAGAAAAACGTTCGTTTAGCGAGTTTTCCAAGTTTCTCCCCCCACCCCTCTACCTGTGTTTTCCCTCGCGTTCCGTCCACGTAAGGCCGCGCGGTAAAGCGTGTCTGTGTATGCTCGCGCACAATGTAAACGTATTCGCGGGGGCTTCGCCTTATACATACGTAAGAAGCCAACTGATTTTCCGCCCTTTTTTCCTCGAGGAAGCGGGAGAGAGGGAGGGGGGGGGGCGGGATGGAGTTTAATAGTCGAAGGCAGCGAGGGAGAAAAAGACAGGAAGAGAAGGTGACAACGCCAAAGGAAAAGGAGGAGGGAAAAAGAACGGGGAGATTAAAAATAAATTGGCGAGAGTTGGAATGTGAAAGGTCCGGGCATGCGCGAATTATTGTAGGTGAAGCACCGAGGGAGAGGGGGAAAGATTTTGACTGTTTTGCATCGGTTTTAATTAGCGGGCGAAGAGTTATTTTAAGCACTTACGAGTCGTGTTCTTATACTGCGTGTGAAGCGTCAAAGAGATATTTAGATGATTTATAAATTGTAAAAAACGGTTATTAGTAGAAATTTTCTTATTAAATTAATATTCTTATAATATTTTTTTAAATAAATCATTGGTTTTGTATCTAGAAAACTATAAATTTTCAAAGTAATGTGATACAGACTATCAGTTTTGTAAAGTGCATCGATGATATCTATTTTATGTAAGTATATAATCATGTAAATGTTTTAAAATAATTTAATATAAATTATAACATAATAGTAAATCAGGAAGAAATAAACTCTTTTTAATGCACATTTGACATTTACTTCGTTTACTTTAATTCAGGCTTTCAAATCTAATTAAAAAGTTTAAAGAAAGTTACGGTACCTCGGAAGAATAAACGTTCTGCCGACCAGACTAATTAACTCACCTGAAACAAAAAAGAACATAAACATTATAATACAATTCGAAATTCAGCAAATTATACGTTAGTTACCAAAACTTATCATTCATTCATAAATGCATTAATAAACCCTAATTACATAATACCACTGATTCCTGGATAACATACGATATCAGATCCCCGTGAGCAATTAGCCTACATTATCCAATCACGCGAGGCAGCTAAAATAGGCAATATAGGGAACAAAAGAAAAGCAGACGAAATATCAGTGCGGACATAAAAACAACTCCGGCAAGTGCTCGAATAAAATCGTTCGAAAAGTAAAAGATTAATCTCTGCGAGGCGAAGGGGGGGGGGGGGGGGGGGGGTTGGAAAACGAGCCGCAGCACTGAAGAAATCGATTAAAAGACAGAGAGCCAAGAGAGGGAAGGGGCAACAAAAGAGAGAACTGTAATAATGGAAGAAAGCAAAGGGGAGCCCAAAGGTCAGCGCAGCGTGCGACCGTTCACATACACATACACATGTACGCGCGAGTGAGTAGGAAAATTAAGTACGCGCGATTACACCCTTTGCTGCGTTTTATGAATTAGTGGGTATGCAGTGTCATCGGCACTTCGATCGATCCCTAGCAGCCACTCTAGAAGTGAAGGGAGGGCGGGGGGTCAAGGAATATATGTTGTTCTACGTGATTTCTTACAAAAATTAGCGTACTGAATTAAGCAATAAATGTGTTATATTTATAAATTAATAGAACATCGATAGATTCAATTAAAAAAAAGTATTTTATAATGAATGGCAAGTAAGTTGATTATTCAACAAATCACTATTTATTTAATAGGCGACTGATAAATTGGAAATTGGAGCTGAAGTATATTTGGAGCTATTGTCTTTCAAGAATCGAAGTTTCTCTCGGGAGCAGAAAAGTTCCATTATTAGCGCTTTAATGATCTATTATTATTTCTCGAAAAGATTAAGAAATTCTAAATTAACGTAAATAACTAAATTACAATAGATTTAATAAATTTCTACCTCTTAAATCCCTAAATAACAAAACATGCATCTCCAATTAATCGTAGCAGACATTTTCCTTCGTTCAACCGTTCTCTCGCACAAGAGTGCATTTTTCGCGTATTGTCTTTAATTACATAGATCCCGACGTCGTCCGTTTCCTGCGCATCCGCACAATGCATCGTACATCAATTTAAAACAATAACGTTTTGCGCTTACACGCAGAGAGGACAACAGCAGCAGCAGCAGCAGCGGCGACAGAAGAAAAAAGAAGAGAGAGAGAGAGAGAGACAGAGAGGGGAATGCACGCGCAGAGAGGCGACGTCGCGCCTTTTAAAATTCACTGCGCGTGATTTTCTACTCGCTTAATCACGTGACGCGCTCGCGATGTTTCCGCTGTTGCAGTCAATTACGCACCCTCGCGCGCGCCACTCTGTATGTGCACCGCGCGTTTATTTTAGCGGGCCACTCGCTTGTATTACAAACGATTTCTTGTTTTCGTTAGGAATTAAAGGGCTTTTGAAGATTTTCGCCGGGCGGCGATTCGTTATTACAGTGATTTTAAGGGACAGATGTGGCGTTGGAAATATTGATGCTTCGATGTGGTTACAATTTTAATGAGCAATAAGTTTAATGAACATTACACTTATTTTTTATGCATAAAAATACAGTGCAATACTTTCTTTTACATTACGTTAATAAATTAGAAAAAATTTGCAGATTATTTCATTAGCGATTGAAACTCATTGCTCCAAGATCAACTAAGAATTTCACAGTTCAGTCAGTTCGCGCAGGTCTCAAATAACCGGAGTCGCGTAACGTTATATCATCAGAGGTTCTGCCATTGAAACGGGCAAGAGGACGAGTAAAGCGCGTGGAAAACTAGACGTGCGTAGCCACGCCGAAGTATTATATTGCCTCTAATTCAATGTTCGTCCGAGTCGCAGCTTGACGCGAACCGGGAATTGTTGCTCGGCTCCTCGCTGAGTCGCCTGACGTCACTCACTCTTTCTCCCCGTCTCTCGTTTTCTCTCTCATACAAAGGAACCTAATGTGACAAAATGGAAATTCGCAAATTGAATAACAAGTAAAAACCGTTGAAAAACACACACTTCTATTAAGGACTACTTAATTTGTCAATTTATAAGCTTTTAAAGGCACGTTTAAGTAATTTTTAAAACAATATATATTTTTAATACTCGTGAAAATTAACATAAAAGAGATGTGCGTGGTATAGATATATCTTTTTGAACTTTATAATATTTCTTTTTTTTTATTAGGAAACTGTGTAATATATTCTGGAACAATCATTTATTACTTTACAATTCTAGAATATCTACTTTTTATTTTGCAGCTCGATCAATAAGTTCTTAAATGAAACATAAAACAATGCAATGATATTATATGCCTTTGACAAAACTGTTATTTCTACTGAACGAGCATGAACTGAAGCAACTAGATATATGACTGAATACTTAAAACAAATAGTAACATGACTACAATTAAATTTATCATTACTAAATTTTGATAAAATCTTATCTGAGTGCAAAGTTATAAATATCTAGGTGTCATATTTGATTATAATCTAAAACGTTGTATCATATAAATTTTATATTCAATAGAATTTCATGTATACCTATAAAAACAATTTAAACCTATTGCAAAGTGTACAGAACAAGTTATTGAAAATAAATAATATATTAAAATAAATAATACAGATTTCCGGCTAAATAAATTCTAAATTGTAAATTTTTTAAAAAAGTTCTCATTCGTCATTAATCGCCTATCCGACGCAAATGCAGGCTTAATTTAAATATCAACGACACTCTTTTAAAAGAAGAATGCAGCTTCAGGCCGACCCGTCAATCCAGCCTTTATTTACCGTGGCTCGAGCGGCTTTCGATTGGCCAAATAAGACTCGATTCAATTAACGTCGCGATACAGTAAGTTACACGCGGGCTAAACCGCCTCCTCCCCGGGCTTTTGTGCGCTCGGCGATTTTTATTCAAGCCGTCGGCGGCAAGTCTCTCGTCGCCTCCCCCCGGCGACGTTCGTATGCGTGCGAGAGAGGAGAGAGTGATAGAAGCGCCGCCGCGCGGCGTTTCTAATTAAGCTCGAGAGCGCTTCAGAATCGAAGCGCCGCCGAGGGGAGGGGGGGTGAAAAAGGCGGGAACGGCGACACTTTCGTCTCGCGGGATCAATCGACGATTTTGACGACGACGCTCCCTCTCTTCCTCTCTTTTCTGCCTTAATGAAATAATAAAAGCCTGTACGGCGAAGTCGGCCGAAGTTTCAGGGTAAAATAAACCGATGGAAAAGTTTTTTTATGAATAATTGATTGGATTTTTTTACCTTTTAGGGCTTTTTAAGTCGTATTATCGTATCACCTGCTCTTTTAAAAATAAACCGAAAATGAAATTTAAAAGGTATGTTTTTGATATGTATTTTTTTTATCAGAACTGTTTAAGTATTGATGCATTAAATTAGATGTCTGCGTCAGTTACAAAATGTCAAACTAATTGTCATATTTGTTTCATTACCGTCGGTTAAACTGATACATCCTTCTTAAACTAGCTCTTGGACTATGATTATTTTTTATGACCGAAATTAAGCGGCAATTGCTTGTCTTCAAATGAATGGTAATCAGACCACATCTCTATAATGCACAATACAATTTCTAATTCGGTAACATGATTTAATTAAAATAATTAATTTACATAAACTAGAACATACGATATTTGCATAATTTAATTTTCATACTACAGCGTATACGACGGGACAAATAAAGGAAGAATTCGAGGAAGAGTAAAACTCGAAAAGCAAACTTCCTTTCAAGCGATGCAACTTACCCGAAATCTCCGGCCAATAAAAAGCGAAAACCGGCGAAGAGGGAAGTCGAGCGAAGCCGCGAAAGTTCGAGCCAATAAAAGTCAAAGGGTTTTCAGGCGGAAGCGGGGCCGCGCGACACCGGCAGGCGTGACGCGTCGTCGTTTCCTCGTAAAACAGGCTGTAATCGGCCGCGTTAAAAAGCCGGACCGGCGGACGCGTTATTAGGCGCTTAATGCAGCTCCTTAACTGGCGCGAATTAAATGGAGTCTCCCTCGATGTCTCTGTTAAAACCGCGAGAATGGTAATCCTTCACCGACGGCGCTACGCTTCGGCCTTTTTTACGAGGCCTTTCTTTAAAAGTGTTATTTCTCACGGTTGGATTCGAATGCGCCGGTTTATTGAAATACAATGAGGTTACGGGCTTACTGTTTGCTTTTAAAGTATGTTAAAACTGTTGTGAGAATAGATTTTTATATTTACTAGATTATTAGGTATCAACATCTATTGTTCGAATTAGAATGTGCAGAATTTACATTAAATGAATTGCAGCTAATATTTTCAATTTATTAAATATTGTATTGACACAATAAATCAAGCAGTTTATTATATAAAACTTTAAAGAGCGTATTAGCGAAGATGAGTCCATTATATTAAGTAATTTGCTTTGTGCACATCATTCTGTTATATAAATCACGCAGATAAAAACCATTTACATAACCAGTAAGTGCAGTGAAACATAAGAATGAAGTTAAACATTCCAACTCGGTTACTTTTGATTATACGAGCCAGAGTAAAAGAAAACTACTGTAACGGTAAAATTTTGTTAGACCTTGCGCCGAGATAACGATCAAATTACTTTGAAGTCATACAAGTTTTAATTAATTCCAACTGACTGGTAACTTTTAATTTTTGTCATATTAAAACGGAATTCACCCCGTACCGACTGATATTTAAAAAGCAGTGTCTGTTAATTTTCATTTTAAAGAATAATAGTGCAGTATTCGATATTATCGCGTTGAACTTTTCTAGAATCATGTATACGAAAATAAATATACTACATTTTATGTTTTCGTTGTAAATTCTAAATTACATACTTTATAACTCTCATAAGCGAGCTCATAACCATCCATAAATAAACTACAATATAATTTCCAGGAAGGTCGAAAACATAACATTCCACATAATTTTACAGGTGAACACGAAACTCCTCGCAAGAAACACAGCCTAATAAAATCAATTTCGAAGTTCAAAGAGGCAAAGGCTGTAATCCCCCAGCATCAATTGCATTTATACAGTGGGGACTAACCTAAGAGGCAAAGCCCAAGGATGAAGAACAAAAAAAAAAAGGAGGAGAGAGAAAAGGCAACAGCTCGTTTCAGAGCCGAGAAAGCGCCGTGACGCTGCTCGATGGGCGTCGGAAAGCGAAAACTTCCAAGTTCTCCCCTCTCCCTCCCTCCCCCCCCAAGCCCCTCCTTGTCCTTTTCACACCCACGTCTTAGCCGCGCGCCGCCGCCATGACCCCAAGAGAAAACGAGGCAGAGGAGAAAGTAATATTTATTTAACGCCCCGGGAAAATCTTTTTTTTTTCTATAGGGAAGGAACGAGAGGTCGGATAAACTGGCTAGAAATAGAGGTGTGTGTTAGGTACTCTTGGGAAACGAAATAATTGGGATAGATAAATGTCGGCTGCATGTTGGACTGGTAAACACGTCCATTAGCTTCATCTGGCTAGAGCGAGGACAAATTGGCATTTTCGCGGTTTTAGAAAACTGCCAGATTTAGCGTTGATTGCAAGGAGAGATTTCTACTTTATCAGCGTTAATATTAATGCTAAGGGAGCATTTTATTATTATATTTATAATGGAAAATTCAGGGACAGCTGCAATACTCTATGGGTATGTATATTTATGCAAATACACATTATTAATTACATATTATTAATGAATTAATTAAATTTATTTTGACTACATTTATTACTATTTTTATAAATAAAAATTTTAATTAAAAAACTGCAAGTTATACTTTAAAATAGCTTTCAGTATTTTTTAATTCAAGTATTTAGATTAAATAGAATTTCTTACATTAAAAAATACGTAAATGATGAGATTTACGTATTAATTTACCTTAATGTACCCGACTTGAATTTTAAAGTCTACAAGTACTAATGGCCTATTAAATTTAATGCAAGATTCATTAAAACGTAAATTAAATCAACATAAATGCATTTTTTTACATTTATTAACTAACAAATGTATGCAATAAAAAAGGCTTGTTGCAATGTTCGCAAATTGACTAATAATAAAGAAAAACGAATTAAATACATAAATAATTTTTCAGTTACTTTAAAAATATTATTCTATTAAAAAGTTCTCCTCAAAGGAATAATAAATCCTCAAATTTGCAGCCCTTCGGAAAAATTGCTGAATATACAAGCAATCCCTTCGACAGGATCGATCGGATAAGCCACGCATTTCAAGTTCACAAAAGCGGCACAAAACTCTCGATGCACGCGAACGAAGATAGATCGAAAGCGAGCGCGGATGAAAGAGAAAGAGAGAGAGAGAGAGAGAGCAAGAGAGAAGGGCAGTGCACGTAGTTTCATACTCGGCTGTGTTTGGTTCGCTGACCGTGTGGGCATGTTTGCGTGAGACCGAGCGGCTACCTTGAGTCAGGTATGGCTAGGTATGGAGCCTAACCCACACACAGAAACGACGGCTTTTTTTCCCCGAGGCAACTCCTCCTCCTCCTCCTTCTCCTCCTTCCCTTTTTCCACCTGCGACGTTCAAAGGTTAATGTCGTCGTCCGAAGGCCTGCAGCTCGGCCGCGGCTTACACGTAAAGCGATTTATTGGGATTTCGCGTGGAAAGATTCGAGGAGCTTTCGCAGAGTTTTGGAGCCGGAGAGTTATTTGGTTGATTGGCGGAACGTCAGTTATAAAGGTCAATGAAGCGGGTTGAGTAATTCCAGCCTGGTGACTAACGCTGCATTATTCATGGCTGGTTGTTGTGTTTTCGAAATAGAGTTAATCGACCGCGATTTTGAAAAGTCAACTGAGGTTAGAGGATGAGGGCTTTATTAAATTATATCATTATGAAAAATACATTAACATTAAAAATAAAAGACTGTTCGTATCAGGTGCACACAGTATAACGTAGGTGCAAATAAACGTGTACAAAGAAATTAAATTGAGAATTTAATATATTATTTCGGTTAAATCAAGAAATCAATATTTCATATTCTATTTATTAATAACTAGTTTCAAATGTATTAATAAAGTTACTAGCCAAAATTCTCGCTCGCTCACACTCGTTCCAGATGATAAAACTTGATTGTATATATACGCGGAGAAAAATCGTTAGTGGAAATTACTTAAAAAATGAAATACAAGATACTGATTCTGACTTAAGTAAAATTTACTGAATTATTAAGTAAGGAGAGAGACAGAAAGAAAGATGGCGCCTCGGATTCGGTAAAATTTACCTACAAAGCTGAGTAAAGTTTACTTAACGATGTTTGCTAAACTTTTTAAGCAACTTTTATTTACATTTAAGGTAAATTTTACTATGAATTTTTCTTTGCGATACAATTAAGAATATAATAAAATACTAAAAGTGCTGAGTCACAATTTCGAGGATCGGAGAAACAACAAATTAATATTAGGTAGATATCAATAAATAAACAAATACGATTGTCAGTTTTGGCGAGAGCTTCGATAAATCAATTTTATTATACGTTATCATCATTTTACCAGAATAAAAGAAGCGTCTTTATTTAGATTAATGGTACACAAATAAATGATATTGCAGTGTCCGCTCATATCTAGTATTAACAGGGTCATCCACTAGATGGTTCTGTTGAGAAAGCCCATAAGTTAAACACTTGCAAGCTTTCCCAACAAGTAAAAACTTGACTTACCATGAGTACAACGATTCTGCAAACAAGAAAAACATTGATCTATTTCAAATATTGTTAAGGAAGATGTGATATTATGTACACATCATAGCAATGTAAAACGAAAGATTCCATTTAATGCAAAATATTATGCATTTTTTTTTAATATTAAATTTTATCTGATTTTTAACTGAATTATATTTGACAATAATAATTCACTTAAAGATGTAAAGCAGGATCCTTTTTTGAGGGCAATAATAATAGTAAAAGCTTTCATTTCCAACAATGGATGGTGCTTCGAATCATGATTTAAATTTATTAACTTTACGCATATTATCGTTTTAGCGATTCATAAACAAATTGAAATTTATTCCTTCAGGTATGTAATTTGTCAATTCCAGTTATCTGACAATATGTAATTCCACGCTCTGTGAAGTTTCAGAGTCGTGCCACAATATTAACGTCACAACAGGCTAAACTCTAGACAAAGTTTAATGACATCACTGTTACATAATATGCATTTGAAATCCAACCGGATTGATGTAATTCCAAGAAATTCAAATGTTTAATTGTTTTCATTCCTTTTTCGATTTGTAATTAATTAGTTAATTTGAAATTTGATTATTAATAAGTTTTTTATTGTAAGATTTAAAAGATAATTACTTTTAGAAAGAAGTCGAATAGGAAATTCCCAGAGAACGATTACAATTCTCGTGTTTTCTACTAATCATGAAAATTAGCTATTAATTAGAAGGAAAAATGGTTCATAACTTGAATCAATGATAATTTGGAGGAAAGACGTTACATTTATTTTTTGCAGACTTATAGGGATGAAAATAAGTAAAGTATAAAAGGAAAAAAACTTAAAAGAGTAAATATAGTTCAGAAATATATTTATACAAGAGTCGTAAAGAAAATGTATTCAACAAATAAATCGTGAGACCTGCAGTTAAAATAAAAAATGCTGTACTTTAACGAGACCTACTTACATTGCGCTTACTTTATCATTTTACGATTCCTCCTTTATATTCAAAGAGAAGAAAAATTAAAAACCAGTTGGTTAACTTTTGATAAAGCTAAGAAACAAGTTATTTACTGGAATTTCGAAAAATAACAAACAGAAGTGAAATTTAAATTTCAAAACGATTTAAATATTGATTTTTCTAATTTTGTTTAAGAACAGAAGGATAACCAACCCGTAAAATTGAAGCTCATTTGTGCTGAAATCATGTTAAATTATTAATCATAAATTTATCCGAAACTGAATAATAATGAAACATGTTAAAAATACATTAAGTAAGTTTTGAAAGGTGAAAAGTGCAGTGCCCTCGCTGTCAAAAGGTTAAAGATGGATTATGCTGCTCGGTAAACTGCACTGAAAAAAGTTACTCTACAAAAGATAAATAACCTGCTTTGTTTTTACTTTTAATAAATTAACTTTGGCGAGTAAAATTAGGCAAGTAATGAAAGTTTAAAGTATTTATATTGCGGTGCATTGTGGATTAGACGTAAACAAATATAAATTTTATTGATAATTAAATCCAGTTAATGAAAAAGCTTTCATTCGATATTTTTATTTATACGAATGTTCCAATTAGAAAAACTATTACAATAAATGCGACATAAGCAGGAAATATCAAAAGATTAATATCAATAATTAAAAGTAAAAGCTTTTAAATTCAGACCCGCTTGCAAATAAATTACTCGATCAATATCAGGTCATTTTTAAGTGGAATTAAGCAAGAATGTAATTAATTGAAAGTTTCTCTTTGATTAGGCAATAAAATTAAAAATGAATGTATTCTTTATTACTAATTTATAATCATTTCCTTCAAAAATATTTTTTTATTTTTACGTTGAGTGCCTGTTTCTGTTAAAAAGATAAACTAAATAATTCACATCTACTAATTTTTCACCAATATCACTTAAACATAGTTCGAACTGTCAAAAAAATCTATTCCAAAAAACAATTATACTGCAGCTGCCCCAAAATCTGAAACAAAATGCAGCGAACGGTTCGGCCCAGCGATCAATCATCGACCCAAAAGTGAGTCATAATCTTCAAAATCCCCGCAATCCGTTAATCGAATACAAGCTCGCCTGCAAAAAAGAGGCGTAACGAAGGAGGGGGTAAAAGACGGGAATTAAACGTCCCGACTGGTGTGATGTCGTCCCCTGTTAAACTTGGCTAATAATTCGTCAGATTGGCGCCGCTACTAAGCATGCGCAACAAAAACCAATAACACCGGGCAGCTCTATCTTGCTTAGCTTCCCTAGTACGGGCGTGTACGTGTGTATACACACCTACAAGAGAGGCGAACGTTCGGTCTACTGACTCTTTATTATCTTTTTATGGACAGGCTGGTAGGTACTCGTGTTTTTCTCACTCGTTCCCTGCGACGATGCCTTTTTCGAATTATC
Organism: Ormyrus pomaceus; assembly: GCA_900474385.1. NCBI lineage: Eukaryota > Metazoa > Arthropoda > Insecta > Hymenoptera > Ormyridae > Ormyrus > Ormyrus pomaceus. Next base: position 70,968 of record UCOM01000459.1, read on the forward strand.
CCTTACCCTTTAAAAGAAGTTAATGTTCATCTATTTATTTTGTTTATATATTGTGAAAGCAAATTAATCTTTTCATTAATTAAACAGTTAAGTTTAATCATCATAATAAATTAAATTACAATATATATAATACCAAATGTGACCATTTTCTAATATTATTTTTAAGATTATTTTGGCAAGAATTTTTCATAAAGTATCGTTTGAACATTTTTTGAATATTATAATTTACGAATTTTTTAACATTATTATCAAATTACGAAGTAAAATAATTTTATTTTTACGCATTGTGAGCAGCAATAGAAACACGATATCTTTATCATCATATTCACAATTTTGGTTCAGCATTAGATAAATCTACATTTGAACATTTCTCGACCGTTATCATTCTCTCCCATTACCCGCTCAAATAATTTTTCATTCTCTTACCCTTCTTCTTTTTTTATAACTTTCACCGCGCCCCCCTCTTTCCATATACACGGCTATAAAACGCAATAAAACGGCTCCAGATAATAATTTAACTCGGCGCATTAACTACTTCGTTAATTATCTGCCTCCATTCCGCTTCTTTCAGCTTTACTTTGATTCTTTCTTTCCTTGCGGTCTCATCCCTCCCTCTCCCCCCGCTTTATCCTGTTGTTTTAATCTCTCCTTTGTTTCTCTTCCTCCAGTCATTTATCCCTTTATGCTCCAGTTTCTCACTCGATTCAGTACCTCTTTTTTTTCTCTCTTGTTTCACCCCCTCCCCTGCCCCTTGAGTTGCGCGTCTCCTCACCCCCGTGCGGCGCGCAGCCATCCGTACCCCTTCCGCGCACTCCGCCCCCCCCACCCCGGCAACCTCACCCGGTGCTTCTATAATGGCGAGCGGCAGCAGTTTACCCCTGCCAAACCCGAGTTCACCAACACAGCTGGAGACGCAGGACGATTGTGTGTTTCGTTTACCACTCCCGTTTCTACTGGTTATCCATCTCGTCTTTTTTTTACATATTTTATTTTTGAGCTTTTTGCAGATTGTTCCTGAGTAGGGTGAACCGGGGCTTGAAAACGATTTTTTCACAATTTTTGTAGGAATTTCACAAAAACAATTTTGAATGAACTTAACATTCATGACATTAATGACTTTTAAATATTCAATGTTTTACATTAGTAATTTAAACTTGTCTTTATTCGTTGGATATACATCGTATAAAACTTTTGTTAATTAAGTTGTTTTCAGACTCGAGCTACAGCAATTTTATCAGTGTAGTAAATTCCAGAAAATATGTTGGAATTTACAGATTGATTAGCAAGTATTTATATTTCTGAACTAATTTCCATTTTAATTTATTTCGCGGAAAGTTGCGCTTCAAACTATTTTCGCATTTCACATATCTTAAATAGCTTTTTAAATTACATTTTAAACACTTTATTTTAAATTATCATCACGAAAATTAATTCAAAAACTTTATTGAAATTATAAAAGCTCGTTTAACAAAAACAACTCGAAGTGTATTAAAAACCCAAATGAAAAGTTTACAACCGTAATAAAGAAAGGTAGTAAGAAAATATAGTTTTTTCAGCGAACACCCATTCATTAACATAAACGTAATTTCATCCTTAATCCAAGAACTATTTTCCATAACTCTAATCTCTTACTGTCCTCTACTTTCTGTCCTATCTCGTATTTTGCTTTCCTGTTCCATCCTACTTCACATTCTCTCTCTCTCTCTCTCCCGTTCCGGCGTCTATAGGTACGCAGTTACGTACACATTCATCCCTCTTGCTCTCGCCACAAGTTCACACCACTACCTTGAAAGCAGCCACAAACACAAGCCCGCGCCGTATAGCTCGGGGGTAAAGGGCTTCTGTGTGTATCTCTCTCTCTCTCTCTCTCTCTCTCTCTTTCTCTCTCCCTTCATTCGCTTTCGCTCTCGCTCTTTTTCATTGTCCTTTATTCTATGGTAGCTCGGCGTGCACTTATTTTCGCTATTTTTGTTTCTCTTGCTTTAAAGAGCGGAGGAGCTTATTGTTAGGAGAGGTTAAAACGCGGAGTGGATTATTTTGAATTACTCCAAATTTGGATTTATGTTTGAAAAGAAGGAGCAAATAATGCATTTATGTCTTAATTTGGGGTTTTTTGTCCTTATCGTGAACAAAGTTTACATTGATGAATACATCTAATTAAGTTCATTTAAGTTATTCATTATTCTGTAAATTATTACCAACTCAAAATCATTAGACACATGACGCGCTTAAAATTCGTTTCAACTTGAGCACGCGATAGTCATAATTTCCGACAAGTAGGTTACGAAATAATACATTTAATGCAAATTGTATACTAAAATTTAATCATATAAAAATCGATTCTTTAAATAATGAATGGGTGTATTTTTATTTTGCCTTTTTACCAAGGGAAATGGCCATGATTAAAAAATTATTAAAGCAGCAAATTGAAAATTAAAACGTATAAACAAGTAAAATTGTACAAATGTTCGTTTTATTTCTAATAAAAGAAGTTTTTATTTACTAATATGAAATTTTAATATCACAATTCTAATGTCGTAATTGTAGTTAGTATGCTACACGTAATTTCAGCCACCACGAGAATTTAACCTCTACTTATCTCTTATATGTTCTCGTTCTCCCCGTTTTTTTTTGTGTTCTTTTTACTTTCTTTCTCATTGCACACTCTCTCATTCTCTTTTTATCTCTATTATTCTCACTTCCTTTGCCACTTTTTACTCCTTTTTATGCCTTTTACGCGCTCTACCTTTTATTTCTTTGATTCTCTCTTTCATTTTTCATCACGTTTTCTCAATTTTTTCTGCGTTTACCTCTTTCATCTTTAGAATTTAGAAAAATAGTTACGCAAAAGGAACGTAATACTATATTAATAGAAATGTATTGTCAGAAAAAAAATGTTATTCCTAAAAATAAAATGGGCGAGTAATATACATTTATTCTTTTCTAAATATATTTATCTCTCTTTCGTTTCCAGGTACTATCCAATTTTTAAAAACGAAATTGAAAAAGAAAACAGCTTTTCAAAACTGAATTTTTGAGTCTTCGTTAAAATCCAATGCATTTTAATTAAAACCCAACCAATCCGTCTAGAAACCAAATTCATAAAAACGCAGGCACTTGGCAAAGTTATACGAATCGCTAAATAAAAAAAAAAGTAAAAAAAAAAATAAAAATAAAAAAGCAAACCTTCCCCTTCGATACAGCAACTACACAATTTTCCCAACACAGCACGGCGGCAGTCTCTCCGTGCTCCCTCGCATTCGCTCTTCCTCTCATTTTACCTCTTTGCATCTATCTCTCACTTTCTCCCTCTCTCTCTCTCTCTCTCTCTTCCGCACACCGCCAAAGCGACGCCGCACGCTCGCGCATAAATCGTCGATTACATTCGTTCCCTCTCTTTGCTCTTCGGCGCTCCGTGCACACGCATCTCCGCATATACCCGCGCGCATTCTTCCCCCCCGGTATTTATTATCCCGGCGAAAAAGCAATCGCGCATGCGCGCGGGCAACCGAAACCGAAGGCGCGCGCCTGATCAATCGGATTTTAATTGTCAAATCTCGGTGAGATCGGAGTTAAACACTTTGCGATTTCTGAAGTGTCGCTCCGGCCGTTCGCTCGCGCGCTTTATCGATCTTCGCCACTTGTGCCTCCTACTGCTCTCTCCCTCCTTCCTCATTCCTCCCTTGAGAGTCTATATGTGTATGAACGCGTGAGTGTGCGTGAGTGAGAGAGAGAGAGAGAGAGAGCGGAGGAAGCGGCTTTCCGGGTTTTTACGAGCTTTTCTGGAAAATCGTATTTAAAGGTTTTATGGGAGGGCGCGCTTGAAAATTTTAACGAGTTTTTGCGATTTCGAGAAACGCCAGACCGCCTCGTGTAATTATTGAGTTACGTTTCACGGGAGTTCGTAATTTGATTGGATGTTATAATGTGGAATCTCAATTGGCGCGGTATATTGAAATGAAATGAGGAATTAGGTAAAAAGTTTATTAATACAAAAGAAAGAAATTAATTAACTTAGTTTAACGTAATACGAATTTACAAGAATATACAATTTTGAGATTCGAATTGAAGGTTCACGCATTAAAGTATTAGCTAAAAAGCTTGACTAATTAAGAAAAGGAAATTAATTTACTTTTCTCGAAGATGGAATAGAGTTTGATCAAATAAATTTCGGCGAAAGCTTAAAGGTACTAGTATTTAATATCTATAAAATTTCTTTTATCGTATAAAAGCTCTCTTTTTTCTTTTTAAAACGTCAGAACGAGGGCAAGTATATATACTCTTATATGAGCTTATAAAGCAGAATTATTTGAAATACTGTACTTTTAATACGCTCCGCTGAATTTCAAAGAACCGTACAACTTCTATTCAATAAATTGCCTGACACAGCTTAAAAATAAATTAGTCCTTTAAATAAATTCCAATTTTTTTCTTTCCCTCTTATTTTCTTCGCAAATTATTTACGAAGTCTTTGCGAAAGTTTTTCAAAGCAGCCGAGGAAAGCTGAGACACATAATACTTTATAATAAAGCAAAGTTTTAACGGATGTTACATCATAAGTCACATCGAGAAGTACGAAACGATTTCCAATAACTTTTCTCCTGAACGCGTATTCAATGTCTTCGCGAGCTTTTCTCAAAATCACATTTTAACATTTCTTCTGTCACCTCTTTCCCCCCACCCCTTTCCTTTATTTCCGAGCCAGTCGAAGCAGGCGAATTAAAAAGAAGTGCAGGTGAACCTTTAAAAGGATTATTATTCTTGGGTTAAGTATTTTTGAAAGCTTCTAGGAATGGCGTTTTACGCCCTCAAGTTTTCTCATTATTTTAGTTAAGCGGCCGGGCTGAGTAAAGGAAGGGGATAAAACGGCTAAAGCGCCTTTATACGATTACGCGGGTAAGAAATTCTCGGGGATGTGATCGAAATACATCGAGGAAAACATCTGCGGCGAGTTTACAAAGGATTTACCGGCGCCATAACCATGAATGTGAAATTATCCTCGCAAGTGTGGGTAGTCGGGATTCCGACCAAAAATTTGCAAACACCGAACGTAATTATTATGGATTTATTCTGTTTGCTCGGCGTGATTAGCGAGGGAATATTGGCTGTTTGATTGATTATTAATTATAGATATTGAGCCTCGCAGCAACTATTTTCGGGGTGAGATATTTAACCGATGCAAAAGCTTTGATTTTACTCAAGTTGATTTTACTTTAAACATAGTCGCCAAAAGGAATAAAAGGAAAAAATGTAGATTGTTTAATAATGTAATTTTGAATTATATTAAAATTAAAAATTATATTAACTTTGCTCAAAGTTACTTTAGCCATCAGTACAACGCTTTTCACGAGAAGAACTACGTTATACTCCTTTATTTCTCAAAGAAAGTAATTATCTTCCGAAATGCAAAGTAAAAAGCTTAAAAAGAAACCCAAAATAGTACAAAGACTAAGGAATGAGAAAACACAAGAGATTTAAAAGTAATCCAAGAGTTAATACGACAATCTAATATTCTAATATTTTACACACTTTGATGTAAGAATCCAGAGCAGAAAATAAAATCGTAAAGCTTTAATCACTGCAGCACTTAATTTTCGCATAAAAATTGCAGTTCAACATTTATAGCAGGTTCCTGCAGTTCTAACCTCTTTTTTACTTTTACTATGTCAATCCAAAGCACATAAGATTCAGTGTAAACGCATCGTAAAAGAGAAGAAGTGGATTATTTAAATCGAAAGTGATGTTGCTACGTAGAAAAGGCATTTTCTTCTCTTATGCCCTTCGCGAAAGTCTTTTTTCATCGTGCATATTCCATAGAGCTGACGTTAACTCGAGCTTGCCGGCACTGTTTCTTTATACAAATAATTGGCCGCAAGGAAAATTGAGTACGAAGTAAATAATCAAATATTGATTATCGAGAATTTTAAATTATTGCAACACTCCATAAAAGTTTGTATAAACAGGATTTTATATTTTCTCGGTAAGATATATCTTTTTGACCGATTATTTTAAAAAAATATTGTTCAAACTATAACATTCTTAAAGAATAATGAGTAATTTATACTTTATTTTGAAAAAAAATTGATTTAATATAAATAATATTTAATAAATCTGTGTTCATTTCATTATAAAATGAATCGAATGCTATTTTAGTCCTTTGATCAAATCGGAAAGCCCTTTTCAATCTGTTCATTTAATCGAAAATTGAAAAATCATTCAAAACTGTATCTATTCTTAACCGTCCATTTCTATCCTTGAAAATTGAAAACGTAAAAATTTCGATTCACTTTTTTCCAATAAATTTCTTTTCCACATTCCATTCAGAGACTATCCGAAGCATCAGCAAATTTTTTCAATTTTTACTCCGCACAAAACGTAATACCCACCCATGAAACATACATTTTTATCAAAATAATAAAAAGAGCTCCTTTATACGGAAAATACCCACACGAGCATTAAAAAAAAAAATATTTAATAAACATCAAAGTACGAGATAAATGGATAAATGGATTCAACTCCGCGAGCACTGATCCTCGAAATGTTGACTACCGCTCAGGGTTCCGCGGCCCCCCCCCCCCCCCCCCCCAGCCAGCCGCAGCCTCCAAAAACTACGCAACCCTTGAATTCGGTCAGCCCCTCGCTCTCGAAGGGCAAACTGCCTCGGCAGCACTTCTCTCCGTCCCACCATCAGGCAGCGGCTACAACTGCGCGAGTCGGGGAGGGCTTTGCAGATGGCCGCGAGCGGAATGCCGAAGAAGCGACGGCGGCGGCGGCGGCGGCGGTGCTGTGTTTTCTTAGGGTGCATTCACCTCTCCGTCTCTCTCTCGCTCACTCGCGCGGATTCCGCGCAGTTTTATTTAGAGCTGCGGTTCTCCGCGTTCCGCGCTTCTTCTTCTCCCGCCTTTACCCCCCTCCCACCGACCCTTTTTTCTCTCCGCCGCTACGCGGAGAGCCGAGCCGTGGCCTTTTCTGGTTTTGTCAGAGGGAGGCAGCAGTTTTTGCGAGCTCCGGAGAGAGAGAGAGAGAGAGAGGATCGACCGAAAATCAAGCGCTTGTTGGGAAGGCTTTTGTAGATGGCTTCTATCGCTGGTTGCTGGCTTACTTTAGGGGCTTTTTTTATTTTGGTCCGAGTTAAGGTTGATCATGGCTCTTTGTTTAGCAATTTTTATCGGTTTTTAATTTTTTTTCAATAGCAATAAATTGGAATAATTGATTCTTTGCTTCAAGTTTTATATACAATACCAAATTCGGAATTGCCAAGAGTTGAAATTCGTTTTTTAATATTCTAATTACTATAATGTTCTCACACGTGTTTATTTAACATTGAATCACTCTAATTGATTTTATGAAGTCAAAGCCTGATAATGAATCGATTATTTTTAATGATGCATACAAAAAAAAAAAAAAAAAATAATCTATAGATTTATGAAGTCTTTGAATTTGAATACCAGATGATTTATATTATGAATAATTCACTGTGATCTTCGGATAATGTAATTAATTTGAAATTTATAAAAAAATTCCAAGATGTTTTTTCTGCATCTTGGAACAAAAAATTGACCGTAATTTAATCTTTATCACAAAAAGCCTTCAGTGTTTCGTTTTTTTATATTATCTAGTGCATACAAAGTTTCAACATTTCTATGCAATTTTTTTTATCTTGCCAAATACACAAACAAAAAATACTCCAGCATAAAATCCTTTTCATTTTCCTAATAACCAAATCCCCAGGCCAGAAATTATCCTCCAACGTGAACCCCCACCCCCGGCAGCAGCAGCAGCAGCAGCAGCGACGGCGGCTCGGCTTTTCCTACGACTCTCCATTGTTCCCAAGCTCTCGGCCGGTCTGCTGTCACCGGAAAAATTCGCGGCGACGCGACGCAGCAGCGCTCATTACCCGGCCGTATTTCCCGCGTTCGTTTTCAAGCTGCCGGGCGGGTGGG